>JACM01021347.1:0-30323 GCA_000787095.1 Periophthalmodon schlosseri | reverse complement strand
CACTAATTGGGATCCAGTGGGAATGATGGAGATGTGTTTATCATGGGGCTTTTATCAGAGGAGTAAGAACATGGTGGAGCTGCCATTGTTTTTCACTTATTTTGCGGCGATGGGGAGAACTCAAATTAAACCCAAAGTAGCTGGTAGTGGTAAAAAATGTACTCAATTAACAGAAACGTTACTTCAGAATAATATTACCGAAGTAGAAGTACAAAAGAAGCGGTCAAGGAATTTACTCAAGTAAGAGTAAATATGACATCTGATTTATATTTTGAAGGAGGGTTGTCAACAGTATCGAAAATCAGATACTAATCGATACTAAAACCAATATCCAAAATAGATACTCAATTTAACAAGTAAAAATCGATACTGAAAAAATCCCATGAACATAGACAAAGTTTGACCTTCCAGTTTTAGAGTAATCTTGAACTTTATGAACACCAGCAGACTATAGAACCACATGGTAACTTAAAGAAAGAACTGTTATTTTGTGCTGAAAATTACATTATATTGTCTTAAGTGTTTTTTTTTTTTCATCATCATTCATCATCAGAATTGGTATAAAGTATCAAGCCTTTTTCTTAGTATCAAAATCAAGTCAAAATATTGAAATTTCAGTGAAGTGACAACATTATTTTGAAGTTCATGTAACTGGAAGAATAACACATTGGAAATGACAGATTTTGTGCATTATTTAAAGTATTGACCCACAAAAATGAGAAAACGAAATCATATCTGAAAGAGTGATGGCCACAGTGGCTCAGCTGTTAGAGAGCTCATCTGCCAGTTCTGTTGTTGTGTCCTTGGGCAAGACACTTCACTCACCTTGCCTACTATGAAAGTGGTGTGTGCGTGAGTTTTGGTGGTGGTTGGAGGGGCTAATGCCACAGACTGGCCACCTCGCTTTCCTCAGTCTACCCCAGGGCAGCTGTGGCTACAATAGTGGGTTACCGCCACTGAGTGAGGTGTGAACGAATAACAGAGTGACGCTTGTCAACATAAAGCTTTTGTCACTTACAGACTCACAGTGGGAAGAGTAAATAAAACTTTTATTCAAGTAACAGTACTCTGAGTAAATGTACTTGAGTAAATGTAACTGAGTACTACCCGCCTCTGTTATAAAGGCCATGATGACAAGTTTGACTACACAAATAACAACTGTTATGAACTATAAAACCAGTCTACAGTGCAGCCCCATAATCCACTGAATTGGCCTAATATTGTCAGCCACCAAAAATGGCTTAGTTCTGTGGAGTGTTCTGGAGCAGACAGGGGCAGACAGTGTCCTCCTGACCGCTCCGCTCTAAACGCGGGCAGACAGGACACGCTGCCCTTGGTCCACCCCGGCCTGCATTGCTACAGTACAAACAGGTGTGTCCTCATATACACACGGTAGTTCTGGTACAAGGGGAAAAATGTACTTAGGGAAATACACACAAATAAGCATCAAGTGAATATAAAAGAGGAACAAAATGGAGGAACAATGGCTGTAAAGGGGTTGCAACTCAAATAAAAATGATGAATACCAATGTAATAAATTATACAATATAAAAATGTAGTTTTGACCCTGATATCTTAAAGTATAATAAATAAAATATTGGTTTTGCTCACAAAGTTAGAATGAATCAAGAATCATCATTAGACTTGACTAACAATTTATCTAGAAAATCTGAAATCCTATTCATACTGCCATTGTGTTCTTGAGCAGCCATCTCATTCTTACCTGCACAGGTATATTAGCCTCTTTTCCACTGGTACAGTTCGCTTGGGGACACTTTGGCGTGGGTCTGTGTGATGCGGCTTCCTTCAACTGAGTTGTGTTTCCATGCCCCAGGCAGAGGCCCGGGTCCAGGGGCAGGGTTCTGCTACGTGAGCAACTGATGTCACCTAAACATAACTCATGTTTTCTTAGTAAATAAAATCAAAATTGTATCTGAATTACACTCGTAATCTGATGGCCGATCTCAGCCATTCGCAAAAAGACATTTAGTAACTCCCAAGTTTGTGGCACTGTGAGACTTTTCTGCATTAATTTCACTTCTCTGCGCCTCTACACCACATTTTACCGTCTCTTTATGCATTGCATTGGGTTTGGCGCATGCATTATGCACTAGAAATATAATGTTTTATATTTATAAGCTTTTCTTTTACAACTGTTGCATTCATGCATATCGGGTCTACATATACGTTACTATAACTGGAAATACGGCAGTCATCATAAAATCAAGTCAGCGTTTGGTGAGAAATTATTATTTTATGTTTATATCTGCTTTTTGCTGTCATGTTTTCATCTGAGTCTGCGTTCTCTCTTGTCTAATCATCTGTTTCGTCATTTAGCCACACCTGGAGCCGTACCGTAACGACCCCGCTGGGCGCTAGCACCAAGGTCCAAGGTCCACTTCAGACCCCTCAAACATGGCAGTACGGTTCACTTTAGACAGTGGAGGCACTTAGGACCTGTTCCGATCTGCTCCAAAGTGAACCAGTGGAAACGAGGCTGCTGTGGTACAAAATGGTAGCTACATTTGTTTATGGCACATTCACGCAGGCAGACACACCAAAACTCATAACTTTTCCGGTAGAGGGTACGTCAGCTTGGGATTACCATAGAGAGTTTTCGTAGAATGTCTCACAGTATGATTTTAAATATTTGTATCACCATGGAGACAAACAGGTGACAATTACAAGTCAAGTCAGATCTGTGGAGACAGAGGCGACCCCGTTCACAATAAGAATGCATGTTTTTCTGGAATTGGATAAATGCACAATAGATGTTGAATGCCATACTGCAGAGCATTCCAAGCTAAGCAATAACATCACCATGGAGACTACCTTAAAAGTTACGTAGTGCACTTTTAATTAAAATAATCATTGAAAGATATGATATTACACTTCTATGGGGTATTAACTGCTAACACATAACATATTTAGATCACCATGTTACCCTTTATTGTTTTGAAAAAAGCTATATTCACCAAAAACAACGTATTAACTTGTTTTATAACGTTATTTTCATTTTAGATGCTCCGAGTCCCCCCTCCCTTTTCTCCCCACGCTAAGTCACTCCCCCATCACAACAGAATCAGCGCACGTCCCGCTAATGGAACTACTGCACATCACATCAGGTTTGTCAAGTTGTGTAGTTTTGTACCATGCTTTAGTACATTTCTGGAAAATTGTGTGGGAGCATGGGTGATATAGGCTTGTGGGCAGAGCACTGCACAGGCTCGTACTGCTAAACATGTGGAGGTTTCGAATAGGGCCTGGGAGGGATCTCTAGATTACTCAAACATGCATGGATGAGATCTAAAACCTCTTCAGGCATGTTTTTTGATGAGGGAACAACGTTATAACATGGTAGAAAGCTCCAAAAAGTTGATTTTGCATAATACCCCTCTAACCACACCATGATGACCTCCACACTCACATGTAAACAGCAGAGATAGGGGGGTCTGGACTGAAAATAGACCCACCCAGAGTGTCACGTGTGAGACAGCACCGCGCGGGCTCTGGTATGGCCCCGGATATGTGGGAAATGCCATGTGCCAGCATCATGAACATAACCCACGTCAGCACGTGTGGTCAGCCTAAACAGACATGGCAGCTGGGCAGAGGTCAGAGGTCAGACAGGAGGGGCGGGGCTGAACCAGGAATCACCCGTGGGCTAAACACAGGTGACTGGGGATATTTAGAGACAGTTTGGAGGGTAAACATGGACTTAGAATATGACGCAATAGTGAAACCGGAGAGCAATGTCTCAGACATATGTATATGTGACTATATTCTAAAGAGGCAGGGGAAATGACTAATTGTCAATAATTCATTATTTTTGGTGTGGTTTGATGAATAGAGGCAGAGTTGGGTAGAGTAGCCAAAACTAGTACTCAAGAGTAAATAATACTACTCCAGTAGAAGAACAAAATAGTGGTCCAAGAAATTACTCAAGTAAGAGTAAAAAAAGTATTTGGGAGAACTACTACTCACATAAGGGTAACTTAAAGAGTAACTGTCGGGACGTAATATGTGATTTATTATTTGAAGTTAATGTAATTGGACAAAACATTAAATTATGTACAAAATCTGGTATTTTCAAAGGATTGGACACAAAAAATGAAAAACTAAATTATATCTGAAGGAGCGGAGCAAGAAACACAAATGTCCAAATAATTTCATATTGCGAACATATAGATTTTGTTGAGTTACTCACAGTGGAAAGAGTAGGCAAAACTTTTACTCAAGTAAGAGTACTGTTACACTGTCTCACTCTACTCAAGTCAAAGTATGCTGCGAGGAAAAGTACAATTTCTTTAAAAAGTTACTCAAGTAAATGTAACTGAGTATTACCCACCTGTGAACAGAATAATTTTTCCTTTTTGGATATTTAAAGATACACTACGCAAATTTTGGTGTAAGGTAGGCCAGCTGCTTGGAAATGTTAATGCGCTGCCTGGAATGCTCCACAATACGGCATTACTGGGCAGGTGAACACACACATTTCATTACAATTACATTATAAGACAAACTTAGCTCATCATTAACATTAGAAAAATACAATTAAATGTAACACTTCCAATACATTATGTTTCCTACAAATACAAGCCTATACAAATATTAACAATTATCATGTGCAAGTTTTTACAGTGCGTATTTCAAGTACAAATTTACTGGACTGATGTGACACTGGGTTAATGTTTCAACCTCACCTGACTGTTGTTGTGCCTTTGGGCAAGAGACTTCACCCACATTGCAATCTCAGTATGTGGCATCTGGTGTGCCACATACTGAGATTGTAACATGCCACATTTCTATTTATAAACAATAAAAAGTAGAAAATGTGTCTTTACAGTAAAAATATCCTTCATGTTTGTGAACTGATTAGCTTTAAAAATTCCCATGGATGAGTTTATAGGAGTCTGTCAGCCTAAGGATTCAACCCACAACCTCCTCAGTACTAACGAATATTTCCAATTCACCATTTACTCTAACAGTATAAAATATTTTTGCAGTATCCATTACACCTGAAAGCTTCACAGTCACAGTTGTTGCTCCTTGTGTTTATCTTTAAACATGTGACAACAATATAGTTTCCATATTTGACTAAATATTAACATTTTAATTCTTAAATGTTCTATATTATGCAAAACTGACTCGTGAGCTTTTAGCCATGTCATAATGCTGTATACCTCCTCAAATACATATCTGGAGTTGTGTTTTGTTTCATTCACAGATGTTTGAGTAATCCTGGATTATTAGTCTGTCTGCATCCCCAAAGGTCAAACTTCTCTGTTCCACCTTGTGATTTCATCAAATGTTAGTTTTAAGGTTAACAGCTATTTTTAGCCTCAATCGAACCGCTTTACTTTACTTACGCAATACGAGTTGTTTTTATTTTTGAATATTTTTGTTTTAACTTTTGTTCAGTTGAGATTGTCAATAGAAAGTCTCCAGTATCTACTGGTGCACCGAGGAGTGAAGCAGTTTCAATGAGGCTAAAACAATAGCTGAATCTTCAGAGTTAGGCAAATCCAGAGCTGAGATGATCAAAATGATTCTAGTGAAGGTTTATGGGCGTTTAAAAACACAGTAGAGCACTTCCTGTATTACCACTTAATGACAACATAAGGGCGGACAGAGTGTTGTCAGTGTGAGAAAAGAACACAGCCTAAATATACAGGATTTGTGCGTTAAATGTGTGAATGAAACAAAACACAACTCTGGGTATGTTATTGATGAAGAAACAACATAACATAAGCCCTTTATAATATTTAATACTTGCAATATCCATGCTGCATTTTTACACCTGTCAAATGTAATTCATAATTGATAGTATCTACCTCTAGGCCGCACACAGTCTTTATAAATATTCATATTCCATAATAAGCCATAACTTTCTTAGACTAATGTATGCTAATGTGGGTCTATGTTTTATGTAAAGGGCCAATGACACCTTCCTGTATAGAATATTATATTGAGGCAATGAACTCTGCATATGGAGAAAGGATGACGCTAGCTGTCCAGTGGCTCGTGAAAGGGGGGACACAGGGGACGGCCTTATGTCCACTGCTGTCCTCCGCAAACTGGACAATCTGTCTCCATAAAGAGCAAGAGTCTTTTGTCCAGGCTGTTCGTAGCTGCCAGGGTAAAGTAGAATCAATGGTGAATGCAGCAGATGAGGAAATATCACTGTTTTTGTGGGCTACAGCGTTTGTCCCAGTGCCTATGGGCTGGAAGAATAGGTTGGGTTCAAAATAGAAATCCACAAATGTTGAACCTTATCAAAATTCGTGTGGGACTGAGTCCACAAACTTGTCATATTGATCTTTGGGGTTGAATAATGGCACCACGTTCTGAACCTGTTGTGAAAAGAAATGATTTCCTTTTTGTTTATTCATACTGTTAGGGAAAACATTGAACCAGTTTTGTTTCATGTGGACAGGCTTAGTAAATACTACGATGTTACCCATAAACCAGGTCAACAAATCTGAAATCTGACAGTTAAACAGCAAATTCCACCACAGAATTCTGACATGCAGATTTATCGACCTGGTTTATGCTTAATATCTCTGTAATTATTAGACCTATCCAGATGAAACAAAGCTGGCACAAAGCTCTCCTCTGACCGCAAAAATTATGAAATGTGGCATTTGTAGGTGGCATTATTCAAATGTCACCAGAGATATTATGAGGAGGAATAGTCTGCTGTGGCTGAATGAATTTATTGTAAATGAACCATATAAAGTGAGAGCAAGAATAGGTGTGAATAATAAGGAGACATGGGTCAAGTTTATCAAATTTAAAACATGGTGCTGCTCTCTCAGCTGCTCGCTGAGGGCACCTGGTCTCCCCTCCATGGTCTCCAGACTCTAACTCTAGATCTTTCTCAGCCCCCCACAGCCCTTGTACCGTGACTGCGGTGGGCACCACACCGCTGCACGGGTATATTAGTGTTGTCATGATCCTGTCCCATGGCTCTTTGCACCAGTTTTATTGTCATCTTCCGGCATCTGAAACCAAAACTCATCACTGGCTTTTGTTGCTAAAGGTTTTGGATTGACTGATGATTCCTGAGTTGTTTGATGACTGACTACAGTATTTCTCTAGCGAAATGCCTTTTGGCGGATCAGGAGAGACTGCAATCTTAAGCTTTGTCTTTTTCTGCACTTTGGTTTTCCTTTTGGAGTCTAGGCACGAGCAAGATGCTGTGGTTGTTGGGACTTCTCCTCATTGGCTCAGGGTGTGAGGTTGTCTGTGCTGCTGCTCGTACTTGGTTTTGTTCCTTTTATTGTAGCGTTTTCTTTTTCTCTGCGTTTGAAATCCATGGTTGTCAGTGTTGCTTTGAGAACAAGATGCCTCAGGATGGATGTTGACCTGAGAATTAGTTAGCTCTTGTCTTGCTACACTCTCCTGTTCCTTGTTTCCTTGTTTCCTCACATCCCAAACACAGACACAGGTAGAGGAGCTAGGATTATCTCAGGCTTTACTTTCTCCTCCGTATAATTTTTGAACGTCTACTTTTGTTTTTGCAGCCGACTCCATTTTGGATTTAGAGTCTGTAACCTGAGCTGTAGCCCTTGTTTATTCATGAATTACTTGAGTGGGCTCTGGGTTCTTTTGCTGTGTACTCCCATACTAAAAAGTATTTACTCAAAGTCTACTTCTCGTCATTTTGGGTCACAAAACGGCGCCTTTAAAATGTACGACTAGACACTAAGATGGAAAATACTGAGGACTAAATTAACACCAGACACAAAGTAGTATGCAAAATAACCCTCTCTTTAATAAAGAAAATCATAAATTAAATAAAATTAAAAGTACAAGTTGTTTGTTTTTAAAGTGTTCACAAAAAATTCACAGCACATCTCTCAGTGCATATCACAGAGTAATTACGTGTTTATTCATTAGTCCTAAATACACCCTAGGTTGCCTATATCAATGCTTGTGTATTGTGTGACCAAAATAAACTAAAAGCAGAGTATCTGTTGTAAACATGTCAATCCCACCAGAATCATCTCGTCCAGTTCCATGGCGTCCTCGTCTCCTCCGACAAAGCAGCGCGGTGCACCAGGTTACAGCCCATCTCCAATGGCAAAGTATCCAGGGGCACTGAGAGTACTATCTGGGGTCTGTTTCTCGTTGTCCGTAGTCACACCTGGTCGGCGAACCGCAGCCAAAGTCACTTTAGCAAGGTTGTTTTTCTTCAAACTCAATTAACTAGTTGTGTAGAAACTACACTGGCTTCAATTACAAATCACACACTTGTACTCACCGTGGATTCTATTAAAGACAGCCCACAGCACTAGTTACAAAAACAAGAGAATTTTAGCTGTGGCTGTTTCCCAGGCATCCCAACTGAATCTCTCTTGCACTCTCTCTCTCTACACACCTTCCCACGAGAACTCACGTTACTCAGAGATGGCTACATAAGCTTCTGACTTCTCAAATCAGAGCGTTCATGAGAGCTGCCCGTGAAACGCGCGTGAACAACAATAACATACATTTGCGGAACCTGAACTTCAAAAATAGATATTTTTTATTCATGAGACCGTAGTTTACAAGGTAGGAGAAAGATGTGAGGGTCACAAACGTATCAGTGGGTAAAATAGGGGACGCTGAGATGTTCAGCCAGACATCACTTCCTTTGCCGCCAAAACGTTCACGCCCTTTTTTGGGTGAACACAGAAGCTGCGTACATTGAAATTACTTAATTTCTCAGTGAAAGTTTTCTCAGTGAAAAGAGCTAAACTTTGAAACTCTTTATCTGCTCACATAAAAACTATTACCGGACTCTCCACCTTCAATAAAAACAAAGTCCTGGCTCATGCAACAGCAGCAATGTCACCATGTGTAAACTGTGTGTGTGAGAGAGAGAGAGAGTATGGGAGGCAGGCCCAAGGGTGCAAAAGGGTGGGGCACTGCAACTTCAGTTAAAAATGTTTGCACCCTCATTTCAGGCACCTAAAATAATGCCACTTAATGGAAGAGTGTTACGTTTGCACACCTTTTAAACTTGAATGTACCTTCAGTCAAATACACTAGAATTCCATTTCTTCATTCTTGACCATAGGGTTTCTGAATGTTGAGAATCTAGAATCATTGCCATAGTGTTCAACAATTTAGATATAAACCAGATATTATATCTTTTGAAAGGGAAAAAGTCCTCAAAATATTGTGTGTAACTTAGTGTTTTACCTAATTTACCTAATTTGTACTTTATTGTCATATATGCTGGTGTATGAGATGGGTTTCTGTGGCGGGCATCCGGCATTGAGACAGTGCGTCTTGTTCGCATACCCAAAGCGTCAGATGCCAGAGTTGAAAAAGCGCAACTTTTGGTGTTTGACGCACAGCGTCAACCAATCAGAGACTACGCTCCAGTGATGTAGCGACGCCATTATCCAGAAGAAGAAGAAAGACATCAGCTACTAGCGACAATTTAATTATGCTGAGCACACCGGCCAGCCTAGGCTAATCATGGACCCAGACACGCTGCCACCGAGCCGATCGCCTCAGTTAATGGTTTTTATGTAATAAATAGACTAAAGCCACTCTTCCAACCTGGTCTGCCATGGTTCACAGAGACACTGGGAAAACAAAACATCCAAAGACACTCGCAGAACGCAACAGATACCCTGGATGAGCGTCGGAGCCGTCTGCCCTCAAATGCAAAGTTTTTGACACCATGGTTTGAACGCAGCATTAGTCCCAGTTTCTTACCTCCTAGTTCAGCTATATCTTATCTATTGGACCTCGAGATCCAGTACACCATGCTCTGTACACTGTCTGATGCATATTAGATAGACTGTTTTTCCTATGTCCCAAGAAGTGTTTTCGCCTTGTGATCCTTTAACGGGTCTAAGCTGGTTTTCTGGTTCATGTAATTCTCATCTGTATGGTATAAATATGCTGTATGAACTGACACTGACACAGCTTAGGGCGAGACTAAGCTCTGTCATGGACAGGTATCTCTTTACAATTGTGCGCACGATTGCTTTAATAAATCAGACCCTTTGATTCAAGACAACTTTGCAGTTCATTTTATTCTTTAGTTGTTTGCTTGTAGAAATTCTACAACAGAAAGTTAAAAGTTTTGATTTATAATCATCTCCGTAGTTGTCCACACCACAAAATTACAATATTCAAAAGACAAACGTGGAGCTGAACTTGTTTATAGTAGTTCTGTGTCTTCTTCAGCTGGAATCTTTGGTCAAGACAGAAATCTTCTGTCAGATAGACATCTTGAAAGCCTTCTCTGTACCGATAGGGTCACTAAATTTCCACAACAAGAACAAGACAGTTCCATCAGGTGATGGGCCAAGATGAGGTTCATATAGGTCGTACCATAAACCCAACAGGAAGACGAGGCTTGTGGAACTTGGGTCCAGGCATTCACCTTCTACTCCTGTAGGAAGAGTTTGTTGTCTTTGATAATGGCATCCAGACGCTCCTTGTGTTGTGGAGGCTCTGCATTCATTCTCATCCCAATTGCCAACCCTGTCCTGTTTACATTTTTCCCAGGTATCTCCTGTTTTCTGTACATGAGCACATATGCTGTATCCTTGGGGAAGCGATTAGCAATATTTTGCACTGATTGGAAGGAGTTATGAGTTACTCTGCTGTCATTCAACAAAAGCCAGTCTTTGTCTGAATGTCCACTAGGGGATGATGTATCCCCTTGCTCATGTGAAACTGCCAGAGATCAGCAAGAAATGATACAATCTGTCCTGTTATCACCTTTTAAGGAAAGGCAGTTGGCAAGATGCTGCGTCCCATCTACTTAACAGACATTGCGATCATAAGAATAATACTGTCCATGTAATGACAAGCCTGAATGCGTCACCACAAAGCAGAGAACATAAGTGACTGACTGAACTGATGTGCCCTGTATGGCTCCATCTATCCTCTCCTCTTCGTCATTCTGGGATTTTTTTTTTTTTTTTTTTGTCAGGTTCTCGCTGCATTCTGGAGCAGGACGTAGAAGAAGGTCTGGGCATGTGTATGGTGACATTGTCCAGAATTTTTCTCCGCACATGGCATCATATGAGTCAAAATGAGGTACTTGGGTGCTGACACCATTTTTAATGTCCTCTCTGCTCTTTTGAAGGAGCTGCACTTTTCATAAAAGTAAGCATTATCTGCATCAAGGATTTCAGGTGCCAGGAAATAGTTGACCACATCAGGCTCAGAGAGGGGAGGTGCGCTCGTCACTGACACAATAGAAACACCTGACTCAGGGTTTTCACTGCCACCATTTACTGATATCTGACAATGAAGCCCTGGCCCTGCTGAAGACTGTCTCAGAAAACCCAGAGCAAATTAGTTGGACTGAGAGGTCCAGACACTTTCATTCAACACTAACTTGATCTAGGTTTTGGAAGATCCTTGATGGACTCAAGTCTGGATGTCCGAAGTAGTGGTACCATATAGTGCATAAGTTTGGAGAACTGGAATAAATAAGCCTTGCTGTTGGGATGTTCATCCGTTGTTAAGGACTGGACTAATGGAACCACACAGGGAACAACCACATGAAAAGCTTCTGGAGAGTGAGTGACAGGACTGCAAGTGCTCACCAACGCACAATTGGGTACCACAGCCGATTAAATCCTAATCCAATTTTTAGCAGTGTCACGTCAATAAGGATAGTGAACTGCAACCAGTCCTGTCAGTGGTGCAATGACCCAGAGATCAAAATTGTGGGCCAGAGGCCAGGATAACCAATCAATCATCCTGCAGAGGACATTGGTCATATTTGCATTTCTGTTCCTTTGTCAGACTCTTGATAATCACTGTGATCATCTGGACTGGGATGTGCTGGACCAGACAGGCCAAGGCAATGGAGGGCTCATATGTCAGTTCTGTTCATGACATAATCAAAAAGACTTCCTGCAGTGATGGCAGCAGTATAGTCGGATCAGTCTACCAGATGTTCTGGAGCAGCATGCTCACTCTGGTTACTTGGTTTACATATTCCCTCAGCTCTTGCTCTTCACTGGCAAAGCACTAACTAATGGTCCTCACAAACTGCTGACAGAAGAGACCTCCAGTCTTGTACTTTGGGATGCACTGTACAAAGTCAGATGTGCACACAGGGCGGGGTCAGACCACTTACATCCTTAACACCTCCACCTGGATCACACTACAGTACGGGCAGCTAATGAGCAAACGCAGGCAACAGTGAATGGAGTCTATAATGACTGGGTCTTTATGGTACCGGAGCCCTGCTAGAGCAGACAGTCCTTGCTATTGCTTAAGTATCGCTCAAACTCTGGGAGGTGGTACCAGGCACCAGCGGTCTCCAGAACCTGAAAGCCCACCTGCTTCTGAAAGGCCTCTTCCCCAAGGAAAATTAGATAAGTGGTGAGAGTAAATCATAGACTGTATATATAGCTAACCCGCTGGCTGCCGTGTTCCAAATAGGAAGTGAGCATGGGCGCACTTTCGGCTCCACTGACTCTGGCTCCAATTCACTTTACATTAGAAAAACTCCCTGCTGCAGTGAGCCTCATTATTTTGGTCTTAAAATGTTCGTATTAACCCGCTTTACATGATCCTGGTATTTTTATTTCATTATTGTGTCAATAACTCAAGATATGAACATTAATGACAGATAAATCAAGCGCCTTCTTTTCCCAAGGTCGTTCCCGCTAGCGTTAGCAACAGGTTTAATTGACAGTGTTGCTAGCACCTGCACCCTGTTAAACCAGTGGTGCGGGCGGGAAGGGGCGTTACCTTCAACAGCTTTGCTCCGGATTGGCTCTTTGGTTGCTATGACACTCGTAGTGGGAATTCCTAATATGCAACGTGGCTCCAAACTGGCCCCTATAACTGCTCTAGCCTCGATGAGCTTCATTTGACTGGAGCCGAACGCTATGGGTGATGTCACACTCCCTTAGTCCACTTCTTTATACAGACGGACTAAACATTGCTTGGCACTGCTCCTTGGTTGCAACTTTCTTGAGCATCAAAAGTAACTTAAAAAACACGTTAATACAATGTTTTAGGTGAATATAACACTTTCAAAACAGTATGGTGATCTAAATGTGTTAGCAGTTAATACACCATAGAAATAAAACCTCACCCCCTCTTAAAAAACATGTTATGGATAATAATATTAGAATTTTTATAATATTAGAGCTGTGCACAGGGTGCATGCAATTTTAAAATTCATTGTACTATTTTCTAAATACAACAATTTGGCTACTCTAATCCACTGTTTAACTGACACATGATCCATAGTAAAAGAAAATTATGTTCAATTGGATAAAAAGTTATTTGATTGAAGATGTTTCGCTGCTCATCCAAGCCGCTTCTTCAGTTCTGATCAGATCACTGGGGGACACTGCCTTATATCTATCTGAAGGGAGGAGCTAACCACACTGAAACTAACACACCTGCCTGTAAACAGTTTGTTGTTGTTGTTGGTCTGTTGCACTACACTAAGTGTGAACTGTGCCTGAGTCAGATTTTGCAGAATCATTCAGGCCACCAATGGGTGCTCTCAAACCTATTAGCATACTGGCTATCACTATGGTTTTCCTTGTTTTGATTTAGGGGATGAGGATGGAGTTGAGTCAGCCACTCCATAAGAGAATGTACCAACACATTTGTGAGAGCTCCCGGGACCCCAAATCTGCTGTGCATCTCCATTTCAAAGCTACTAACCACTCCTTTGAAGATAGTAAAGTACAAATCTTAGCCAAAGAAAATAAATGGTTTGAGAGGGGAGCTAAAGAATTTTTGTTAGGGATGACAATCCTTCTTTGAACAGGAATGGGGGCCTTAGACATTATTTATCTCCTAACTACATCCTCAGACCTAAATCTAAACAAGAAAAACAGTACTGCTAGCCAGTGTACTAATAGGTGTAAGAGCACCCATTAGGGGCCTGAATGATTATGCAAAATATGACGCAGGCACAGTTTACACTTAGTGTAGCTCAACAGATCCAGCTAACAAAGATTTAGCTAACAAACACGTGTTAGTTTCAGTGTAGTTAGCTCCTCCCTTCAGACAGATATAAGGCAGTGTCCACCAGTGATCTGACCAGAACTGAAGAAGCGGCTTGGATGAGCAGCGAAACGACGTCACTCCCACAACTTTTTGCCCAATTTACAGAATTTTTGTTTTACGTGGATTTTGTGTATGTAAACACACGCAGTTATCTAACTTCTATATCTTATGGACAGTAGGTCTGTGGCCAGGAAAAGTCATAGTGGTAAAAAATTTAACAGAAAGAATTGTATTATTATGGCATATTTTTGTATTTCTGCAGTGTTGTTTGAGCTCAACACTTCCCTACGGATGGACAGGCTTGACTCCTAACTGTAGCACACTGCCTCCTGTGATAGTAACGCTGTTCTGTTCTGGGGATTAGGTTCAGAGTGAGACTCCTGTCAGCAAAGAGGAGCTTTACTCGGATTCTCTCAACAACAATCACTCCTTCTTTCCATCCATCTCCTCCCTTCTCTCCCTTTACCCCATCTCTCCTCCATCACCCCATCCCTCGCTCCTCTGGCTCTGCTCGGAGAGGCGGATTTCTCAGTCCACGGTGGTATGGGCCCTCAGCATTAGTGAGACAGGAGCTCAGTCTTGACTCACACTGGCTCTGGAGACTGGTGCGGAGAATCCAAATGAGTTACATAATCAAACTCTCACGTCCTGTACAGTCAGACTTACACTGATAAAAGAAGGAAGAGGGATTTAGTGAGTAGTCACTGACACAACAGCAACACAAGCCATACCAACAACAGGAAGCTAAACAGTTTAACTTACAATTTATTGGCAAAAACAAAAACACCCGGTGTCCAAATTAGGAAAGATATTTGTGAACTGGACCAGGGGCATAATTTGGTTTGGAATGGGAAAAAAAGAAGAAAAAAAAACAACAAAGAATCCATTCAGAATCATAGTTTTGGCTGGCCAGTCTTATCTTGCAGGTAAATTCCAGATATATTTGTGAATTCATAAACATATACAAGAATTATATTGTGAAGAATTATACATATACTCCTGTTGTAAGATACAACTATTAAATGTTTGCAAAAATCTCAATATTGTATAATTTAATTTGATGATACAGTGTTGATACTGTGGGCTGCTGTATCGATATAGTATAGTGTTGTATAGTATTTTTTCTATATTTCACCACATTATTTTGTGACAGCGCTACAGTTTTGTTGCTTGTTCAGAGGAAGGAAACTCGTTTATGCAGTACATTTGACATATTCACTGTTTTGATTATTAAAATGGGTGTATTTCATATCAACTTTGCATATTTAGTGGTTTAGCAAAGACTTTTAGTATCACAGCCATGATTTAGTAGTTCTGTTGTGAGCCTTTAGAGCAGTGAAACTGCATACGTCCCTTTGTACAAATGGATGCATAAGCAATGGCCAATGCAACAGTTTAATGTATTCTTCTAGTCAGTGACATGCACCAAACAAAACACATGTATTGTATCGACAGTGCACTGTATCGAGATACGCATCGTATCGTGGCATATGTATCAGGGTATGCATCGTATCGGCAACTTCTTAATGATCCCCAGCCATAATAAAAATGTTCTCACAGAAGCAGAATAAACATAAGAATCCAATGAGCAGAAGTATAGACTTTTTTGTTTTTGAAAAAGCATGTACGGTCAGGAGAACGACTTTAGTGCATTTGTGGTAAAGATGTTCTGGCCAGTCTAGTGGTAAACTACGTCTTAAACCTGGGTTAGACCGGCAGTCTGCCAAACCATGCCATCGGCTTTTCTGACCATGAATCATGCACTCACACATCATATTCATGCAAAGGCAAGGTGGCTGAAGTGTCTTGCACAACGACACAACTACAGCGTGCACTTTGGCTATATTCACAGTGTGTGTGTGTGTGTGTGTGTCTGATGATTTGATGTTTCTATCGCCCCATGACTTTAAAAGGATATGGCGATAGATAATAAAACACTTATCTTGTTCTGGGCGATGATCCAAACGTGTTGATAAGTCATATTAATATAATCACAATCAACATTTCTATCAGTTCTTATGGGGCCGTAGCTAAAGATGACATATTAACACTTTACTTTCAACACGACACTGGTGGTCTGGGCTTTGGGAGGCACACTTGGCGTACTTGCTTCAGGCACTTTTAACACTGTATGACTAATTAACGGTGTAATAATAACGAGATAAAATCCGGACAACTTGGGCTCGTGCTTTTGAAGAGGAGATACGCATCAGCTCTGTGTGGAATTGCCTTTGCACCTGGATATTAGCATAACAATCATGTGGCGCTCCAGAGATCGGAGCACTTTGTTTCTCCGAATAATAATAGTTTTATATGGGAGAAATACAAGCTTTATTTCCTGCAGTCTTTAGGCATGTGTATTTCATCTTGTAATGCATTATTCATATTATTCTACTACTTCCGGACCCCATAGCATAGGTACTTCAATTAACATAACATCTCACACATGTATGGAAAAGTTATGTTTGTGTGAAATGCCAGCACAGGGCGCAAGGACTTCATTTGTTGAAGCATTGAAGATTAAAGCTGTTTTAAATCGGGTTAAAAACAGTAGCTTCTAAGATAGTTGAAGTGGGTGAACTGTGTCATGAACATAATTTGAAAGATTAATCAGATCAAGAATGGTGAAAGTGACTCGAGTTTATAAACATGGAGGAGCACTACCTGGATTATTGCCTGATGACATCAAGAGGTGGGGGCAAGTGTGGCATATATTATCTCCCTTTCCAGAGCTCAGATTACTGAAAGATGTGCAAATGAAACAAAACCCAACCTGATGTATGTATATCCATCGTTTTAATGTTTAAAACAGACCTATTATGCAAAATGAAGTTTTTGGAGCTTATAGTTGTTTCCCCTCACCATTTACTCACCTGAAGTTATATTTGGAGTGATATGTACATGCTTGAGAAATCTTTAATCGCTTATTTTTAAGATGCTGAAGAGCTTATGTTCTATACAAACATGTCCTTCACTGCTAACTTTGCGTTTAAAAGAGACATACAAAACCAAATTATATGAGCTGTTAACTAATAGTTCAGCATAAGCTTCAAAAAGTTGTATTTTTGAGTGATACGTGTTGAGTAATCCTGCATTGTTCTGCAATCAAGGCCTCAGGTCTCACAAGTCTTTTTTCTACCCATATCCACACCCACAGCTTGGTACTTAGCGCTTTGAATTTACAGAGAGGAAAAGCAAAACAGCGATAAATGTAGGGTTTAACAGTATTTTCTTTAAAAAAAAAATCATGAAATACCATAAAAACGTTAGAGCAGCTGTGCCTGATTTTTACTGTCTTAAAAATGTGAAAAAAAGAACTAGCTCATTTCAAACAGTTCACAGTGGTCCAAAGTTATTCCTCACTTACCTTATACATTCAGAGCATCCTAATTATTCACCATGATGAGTTTACAAATGCTTTTCACAAATCTAAGAGACCAAGGCGGAGTTTTGCCATGACGGTCAAGCTAACAAGATTTATTATGCTAAGGTGCACTTCCTGATGATTGGACAGTAAAACACTTTATAATTAGATACAGACAGTACACAGCGGACATATTTTGACCTCAAGAGCTGCTTATACAATAGATCTGTACTGGGGCAAAACAAAATTTGCTCAAATACTTGGGGAAAAATCGGGTACAGGGACTTTAAATATATATATTTTTAAAACAGTGAAAAGACACATTTACATTTTTGCTAACATAATATTCTTACGTGCACATGTTCTACTTTCTCAGTGTTCCAACAGCCTCCTGTGATTTCACAATGGACCTGCAGGGGAACACACTGTCCTCCCTTACCTCCACGACCCCGATGCCCTACCTCTACCTCTCTGTCCGTGATGGACTGTTGACATTTACTGTTGCTATGGAGAGTGGGTGGACGGTAACAGGCTGTATAGGAGACAGACACTTACACATCTATCTGCAGCTGTCATCACAACCATGTTCACTGAGGGATAAACCTTTGTATTGGAGTGCTGTGTTGTAAATCTTATAGGCCCTTTGAAAGTGTGTAAAAAACAAAAAAAAATCCAGAATGGAGGCAACTGGAGGCAAAAGTGAAGTGGAGCATTATGTGATTTTAATGGAGATTAACCACAGAATGTCACAAAATATGAAACACTGAGGAGGCTTTGGTGCATGAAAAGCACTTAGATACATGAGCGATATCAGAGTCTAGTTTAGACATTTACAATTGTATTTTAATGTTTTTAGTTTATAGACCTTTCTAGTATTTGTAAGCAGAACACCTGCATTAATAATAATAATAATAATAATAATAATACAAACTATGAAAAAACTGAGTTTTAGCAACTGACAACCACTCGACCACACGTGGGTTATCGGTTACCGCTGAAATTAGCATACACGCTAACAACCACATAATAAACATTTCTTAAATCTAAGGTTATGCTGGACAATAAAGCAGCAAAAATATAATGGCCACAACAGTTTGACAATAAAATGAATTTTACTTTTACTTCATCAAGCACCACAAATCCTGCAAACATTACTGAACTTTAGAAACTGAGGCTGGAAGTTACTCATTACCAAATATAACAAACATAAGCAACAACCATTTGTCTGCACAGTCAACAAACATCAACGTCAATGTTTTTATTTTGCTGTCCTATTAAAATAAATGGGATAGAATGTTTATATCAGTACCAGGCTGTGTGCGCTGCAGTTCTAAACACATCATTCCTGGAAGAGTCTATTCAATAAGAGATTATGACAGATGGAATGGAAGGAAACATCTTGATTTTTAGAAGTTACTGACAAACACTGACAGAAATAGTTTTTCATTTTATCTACAGATATATTGCATATAAACTCCAAGGCAATTTTGAAGCTATTTTTTCCTTCATTTTTAATAGAGAAGCAAACTAATTGACATTTGTACTCTGGAAATTCTAAATTATTGCTTATTTTATGACAAAGACTTAAAATCATGAGCATTTAGGTCTGATATCATTTACGTATGCCCTGGTGGAGTGGTGGAGGGGCTGCCACTTGCTTATCATCATCTATCTCCATGGAAACATTACCATATTCAGTTCCATTAAGTTTATCAAGATGTTTTTTCTGACACTCTGCTTAAACAGAGCTCCAACTTACGACAATTGTAATCCTGGAACACAACATGATGGCCAAGTTATTCATGTTATAATTTGGTGTTTTGGTTCTCAAGACAATTATCACAGAATGAGTCTCACGTGAGTCTCTCATTTGGGCTGCCTGTGTCCTCTATCTGCAGGTTTAGACACTGGCAACCCAGGTTCAGTTGTGATTGTAGTAACTTTTTCATTTTTTGGCTTTTTGCCCACATATCCTGTCTAAGATGACGATGTATGTGTTTCTAACCGGGGGCATTAGGCGTGTAGACTTGTTGACGGTGGGGCTGTTATGGTTGAACAATGGCTGCCTCTCAGGGCGGAGGAAGAGGGCGAGGAAGAAAAAGAGGAGGAGGAAGGGCAGCGGAGGTGAGTGTTAGGAGCAGAGTTTGTGGAGCAGAACGGGGCCGAGACGATCTGTCATGTGCAGACTGTCAGGGGCCGGCAGGGCTGCACAAGGGCCCCACACACCACACCTACACAAACTAAGAGACCACAAGATTGTCAACTGCACATTTATGTATCAGCAAAATAGCAAAAAAAAACCTTTAATATTGAGTTGAAATTGATGAGGCTGGTATCCATTGTAAAGGGGCAAGTGCAGCATATCACAGTGAGCAGTGGAAGTTTTTTTTTTTCATTTGTACCAAAATAGCTATGTAACACTGCTGAATGTATCACTGTTTTAAGAAAAAAAACTACAGAGCAGTGGTAGTCTTTGGGGTGTAGGTGAAAACAAGACTTTTTTAATTTTCTCATTACAACAAACCTGTCATCAATAAATGTTTTAAATGAAGCTGGGGCTAAACCCCGAGCGGGTCATTGGCAAACACTGCCCAGGAGGGGTGTGTCTTGGAGAGGGTGCACTCCCTTTGCGCACCTGAAAGTTACAACAAGGAGTGAGGCAATTTAGAACTAAGCTAAAGCAGTTGTTGCTAACACTAAAGTTTAATATAGCCGCAAGCAGCAATGATCATCCCTCACCAGAGCCACGCAAGGCAAAGGGAGCAGCGCTATCGCACCATTAATGTCTCTTCTTATATTACACCAACTGCCAACTATTGAACCTTCTCTTACTCTTTGCTTTACAACTAAACAGTGTTTTAGATTATTTAACTACCATAAACAACACTTTCAGTCAAAACAATTCTTTCAAATAGTGATTCCCACAGCTGCCAGACACACCAACCTTAACAGCTTTAATTGCACCGTCAACTGTTCCAAATAGACTTTGCAATTTTAGAGCAAACTAGGTAAATTTGCAGCTTTTTCCACATACTGTGACATCACACCGGACTGCCCCGAGTGAAGTACGGATCCCTGTTAGATAAATCGTGCTCTTCCACGCCAGCTTTCAACAGTAAAACTCCACCTACAAAAAACACTATGGGTACCATTGTTTCTTACCACTTCAACAACAGTATTTACACTTATCACACTTATCCTTATACTTTCACACTAGGCAATGTGGTTGAAGTGCCTTGCCTAAGAACAAAACAACAGTTTTTGCCACTAGCACCCCACTGTGGCACCTGTAATTCCCAGCGGTCTTCCATCCAAGTTCAGTCTCTTGAATATATATTTGTATTAACTATTGCTTTCTAACCTACGAGGCTTCCACAACAAAATGACCACCAAAATTTCATCACCATCAAAGCTGCCAATTGTGGACTCAAAGGAAGGTCGCCTCCACCAGACAAACCTGTCATTTCTGTCAAGTACTGTCATTTCTACTGCACACATTTTATAAGAAACATTATATGAATAATAACCCAACATCCAATTTAACCCAACTTTCCAACAACACAACAAATAATTGCTTGCACAAGTATTTTTATTTTTGACACTCAACAAAAGTGTAACTCTGAGTAATGCAACCGTTACTGTTTCCAGTACCAAGCACAAGAACCACTGTTCCCAAAAGAAGAACTCACCAACACCAGTACATACTCCAGCACAGCTGAAGGCTGCGCAGATCAACTATCTCACAGCACAACCTCCTTAAAACTGCAACCACCGAAAAACTAAAAACAAGTGGAAGAACACCTGGACTTACAGGAGAATAGGATGACTTGGTTAAGTTTTCTTATATGAATGTACATGACTTCCATGTTTAACACATCAAGGAACTGCATGTAAGATTTTGATTTTAAACATACGAGATGTTCAAATCAGACACAGCTTTTACTGATAACAATTGTATTGCTGATTTATTCTTAATTACAAAAACACTGGACATGATGGCCCAATGGGGCTAAAACGAATGGTCACTATCTAAACCCCAGCACCTGCATTAATCATTAATCAGTGCTAGTGCAGCCTCTGCAGCTTTCACATGAGGCATGTTCAGTTCAGTCGTGATTGTACTTTAGTTAAACACTTTCTTTAACAAATAACAAACAAATATTTAACAAATAACCATAGACTGTATATATAAATGAACATAGCCAAATAGGAAATGAGCATGGGCGCACTTCTGGCTCCATCGACTCTGGCTCCAATTCACTTTCTATTGATAAAACCCCACCCCTCTCTCAGTAACTGCTGATGTGAGCCTCTTCATTTTGGTCTTAAAATGTTTATATTAACCCGCTCTACATGACCTTGATGTAAATTAAGATATGAACATTAAAACACACACAAATCATGCGCCTTCTTTCCTCGAGGTTGCTCCTGCTAGAGTTAGCAACAGGTTTGATTTACAGCGTTGCTAAACGCCCGCCCCCTGCTAAACCAGTGCAGGCGGGAAGGGGGCTTTACTTTCAACAGCCTTGCTCCGGATTGGCTCTTTGGTTGCTATGATACTTAGGATCAGAATTTCAAATATGGCTCCAAATTCGTCTCTATGACTGCTAGTCTCAATGAGCTTCATTTGACTGGAACCAAACGCTGTGGGTGTCACACGTCACACTCACTTAGTCCACTTCTTTATACAGTCTATACGCACAAAATGAGGTCAGAAATGTGCGTACGCAGTTTGTCACGTCAAAGGTGGTATTTATTTAAAAAAACAACCAGTCGGAGCTGGCGTACATGGCGAGGAGAGCAGAGAGGAGCTGTGAGGTGAGAGGGTTTAAGGAAGTCCTGTTTGATGGAAGTTTGAAACTGTTCATTTTGACTTTATTTTGACAGAAAAAACTGAACTGAACTGAACTGAGAGCATTTAGTCACAGGCGTGTGGGAAACATCATAATTTTACAAAGTGTTGTAAGGGGAATAAAGATGTGTCCTCATTGGCACTGGTGTTTGCAGACTGCGGCACTTGCAGCCTCTCCATAACATCAGTCATTTCAATAAAGCACTTATTTTTAAATACTTAAATGACAGGATAAGGCAGTGTGCTTCTCTGAAACAACATTTTAACAGAGTTCATTTGTCACTAAAGTTCCACAAGCCTGTGTCCTCTGCTGCAGCATTTCTCCCTGAGCCCCTCCCAATCAAACCAGCTCATTATTATTTTATTTTATTTTATTTTATTTTACTATAAAGTTTTGAGAATTTCAAAATGATAATCATTTTACTACACGCATCTTTCCATGTTTGCATCACTGTTCATTATTTTATTTTATTTTATTTTTTTTATTATTATTATATTTTTTTTAATTATTAATGTTTTGACCCTTTTGTGAGCCCAGCCCTTGGGACAACGGATGGAAATTAGCCTTTGGCTATAATCCGGCATGTTAACGCTCATGTTAAATCATGTCTGTTTATTAACGCGCAATGTCCAAACGAAATAAATAAATAAATAAAAATCGGCTCATGTTTAGGTAAATCTCATTTAGCACTCACTTTGCATTGTCCTTTCATGGTGAAATCGAGGTGATAAAGGGGGTGCAACGTGAGGTGGGATCATGTGGGCAGATTTCAGCTGCAGAATACAAACTTTGAGAGTAAAGTGCGCCTAGGCGTGTGTACAAAGGGTTTTATAAATCCCAATATTTTATCACGTATGTGAAATTTGCGTTTTGTCTGTGCGCACTCTTTCAAGTATATTTTGATTTTATAACTGGGGAGAACTGGGGAGCCCAGGGGCCTCATTTATAGAGGATTGCATAGGAATTTATTTTAATTTATAAAACCCGCCATGCACACTCCACCACGCAATCTGTGCTTTAAAAATCCCACCTGCAGCTGGAATCTGTGCACGTGTCACGCCCTCTCCACACCTCCACTTCACCATAAAAGGACAATGCAAAGTGACTCATGAATGAGATCTGCCTAAACATGAGCCGATAATCAGTGGGTTTGACCAAGACACGGGAACACAGAGGGAGGAGACGCTCCACGCAGCACCACACAGTCACATGAAAGGCTTTATTACAAATAAACACAAACATAAAAGTTATAGCAAATGACTCATATGTTTATTTAAAGAACAAATATTATGTTTTTATAACATACCAAAACATGTATGTACGGTGTATAATATTTGTAATATTAGATCCTATGGTCTTAATTTCTCATAATTTGTGCTCCAGAGCCCCATGTCTTACCCTTGCTCAGAGCACTGACTGCGAATGACTCGTTTTGCGCCGGCTCCTTTAAATGCAAATCAGATACTTCACAGCCCACCCCCCTCCTGGCAACTGGGAGTGTTTCTTTACCTGCGCCACACCCTCGGCAGCCATTGCTGTAGTCCTCTAGATAACGGAATCACGCAAAAGAAAGTTTTGCTGAAATTAGACCACTTTTTAACTATGGATTAAAAATGGCACAAGAAGAAATCTTTACCGTCCAACCCTGCACGTGTGAACCAGAATCTGACCCGGAGCACGAAGATGTCGAACAAGACAAACCTTCGGAATCTAGAATGAACGCTTCTCAATGGTTAGTTGGTTAACTTGTAATTATATAGTAACAGAGGTGCTTTTCTAGTCAGCTCGAAATAGTTTAGTTTTAAAATACTGCTCAGCCTAGTGCATGAAAGAAGGATGTATGGATGATGCATGTTATTATAAATGAAATCATCTGTGAAGTTTGCTCATGCGTTTTCAAGCCTATTTACGTGCTTGTCTTCTATGAGAAAGAAATTGAGCAAAAATATAGTTTGCTTGGCTATATACCGTAATACTGTTTAATCAAATACGACTAAAAGTGACACATTAATAAAACGGCGCCATAAATCACATGTGCATATGTAGTTTGTTTACGAGTGCGTACCTCACTGCAGATCCTTCAGAATGTGGAAACATAACATTTGATGTTATTTGCGGATCAAGCATGTCGTTTTGGCTCATGTGTGCAATTGCTGTAGTTCATTTGGTTTATATCGTGTTTTTAGGTGCACATGTGACAACTGAGCTACAATCTGAAACTGAAGTGGAAAATAGATTTAAATAAAAAATATGATAAACATATTTATTGATAAAGTGTGCATTAAGTACTTTACTGACACTGCAAACACAGACACATACAAGTCTTTAAATGTAGTATTACACACTGTGTAACTTTTTACTTTAGTCTCACTGCAAACACACCCAAAAACAACTTTAAAAACAAAAATGAATAGAATAAGTATTGCACACTGTACATATAGATTTTTACTTTAGTTTCTTTCTAGAGTTGTGATTGCAGTGAGACTAAACTAAAAACACAAACAAATAGAATAAATTAGTTATTGCATGCTGTATAACTTTTCTTTTTCACTTGTTTCACTTCAAGCACACCCAAGACACAACTTTAAAAAAACAAACATAAATAAATATAATACATGAATAATTATTGCACGCTATATAATCAGTTCTATTTGTGCTTCAGTTGTTGTAGGTACTGTGCCTATAGTTTCTAAGTTTCGTGTCATGGTGCTGGGGATGGCTGGGTCAGAGTTCGCGTGGTTCTGCCATCTTGTGTCGTCCTCCGAATACGTCAAGAGTTCCCAGATGAAGGGGGGCAGTATGTGGGCTTCAGACCAATGCTGGATTAAAGCGGGAGGGAAAAGCAGAGACGACAGTTGCCTTGTCTGGACGGGGGTGCAGAGTGGACATTGGAGGTGGAATGGCGATCTGTACCATGTCCTGGACGAATGGAGCTGGGTTTGGAAACACCTTTTCAAAGACCAGCTCCAGGATGTCGGCAACATAATCTGCAATAATGGACAATTTTCTGTCGGTTTTGCATGCAAAAAAAAAATGTTTTAAACAGAGCAATTACTTACCAAAGGTAGCCTCAGTTTTGATGGGCCTTGCGATGCCTTCACCCTTTTTATACTTTGGGCAAAACACCCTGTACATGAGCCCTCCAGTTGATTTTGTAGCTTGCGAACGTCCGATGTTCTTATTGAAATGCTTAGCTGCCAGGTACAGTCTCAAAAACAAAAAAACAGCAATACTATTGCTGCATAATTAAAAATAATGAGGAAGTACTTTAAAAATACTCATCTACCTGCAAAGCATTCCCAGGAAAGGAAAAGCAGCACTTTTTGGCGCAAAGCGCAGAATCACACTGTGAAATGATTCCACTGCCCAAGTCCGCAAGTGTGGGCTCATCTTCTCTACATCCTTGAGGATCCTCTTGCCAGTCCCCAGACCCTCTAGCCTACACGATGCTGGTGTAGCTTTGACCAAAAAATAAAAGATAAATTTGTTAAATGGTTAATGCAATATATAGTATGCAGTACAATATATACAATTAGGTCACCTGGTTTCAACCATTTGCTTTTGTCCTTTGTCGTCTGCTGTGGGTGTAAACACCGAGGAAAGGCAGCATTGTCGTGAGTGTGTAGATATTGGACATGATTGATGACTAATACCCACTTTGCTAATCTTTCCTCTGGTGTTGTAGAAGAAGCAGCTGTCCAGTAGATGGACATTTAGTTCTGTGCAGTCTTTGTTTTCAGCAATTTTTACCATCTTTTTGGAGATAACTGAACAACAAAATTATATAAAACAACCAAACACAAATTGAATAACAAAATTCAGTTTATACTAACATACCTTTCTCAATGTGCCACACATAGTGATGAGTGATGTTCTCCTCCCTGAGGTATTTTTTGGATTTGCGGATGTCAGTCAGTCACTAATGACTCCAGATTAATACCACGAGCATTCAGGAAACCAAGGCTCCGCTTCAAACCCTCGAGCTCCATGTGATAACTCCCTCCAACTTCTCTGCAAATGCAATACAATAATATTTTGTTATTATTGCCCTATTACATTTTATTTTAGGGACTAGTGCTGCGAATTAGCTGCAACTATAAGCACTATGATGCATGCATCAGGCTGCTGTGCTACAATTTCTGACTAGTAAGTAGAGCTTTGACTTACATCTTATCAGGCACTTCTGACAAAACAGTCAGTGAATCTTCTGAATCATATGTGTAACCCTGTTGATCTGATGGAATATCCATTGTTGAGCTGCCTTCTAAGGGGTCCTCTGCTACGGTGACTTCAAGGTGGGGTCTTTCTGTTATCTCTTCATAAATATCACCAAGCTTGGCCTTTTCACAGGTGTTGATGTGATAACTGCATGTCTACACACAAAGTCAGCAGTGGATGTACCACCAGCAACATCTGTGCACTCTGGGGTTGTCAGAGTTCCTATGTAAAAAAAGAAAAACAAAAAAAATACTGATAATAGCCTTACAGTTCTTTCAGCCCAGGGTCTATACTCCAAACTCACATAAGAAAACAGGCTACTATTAATCTCTTTACCTCTTTATAGTATCTGCATTTAGTATAAATGTTTACATACCTATACTCCTAAAATGAGGCTGGAGAGAGAGACAAAGCTGTGTCCCTGTTGTGCACGTTGTTATCATTTCTGTCTGGCAGCCCGTTGTAGCAGATGATGGCTGGTCTGCACTGGAAGTCCCCTAAACAACGACATGTTAATTGTGCAATATATAATCAATAAGCAACATTCCTTTAGTAGCCATTACGTATTCTGCTTTAAAGTTAGAAGTGTTCGTTATCCACCAAATTTAGGTAGACAAATAACATCAAAACAGACAAATAAAACGAACGTTGCTTGTCTATGTTATTACTATTAGATGCTAAAGGCGACTCCGAGCTAAATAAAGTATTTGAGCTTCTTACAGCTCACGTGTGGGCGCTTGGTTGTCATTTGCAAAGACACAACAGGAATATTTACATGTTTGTGTAGCTACTCATCGGATGTTTTCCACCTGCCTGTGAGAACGGGACTGGCTCCTAAAGACCACAGTGTTTATTCTTTGTAGTGGTTGGAACATAACATTATACATTAGAACTAGTTTTAAATACCAAATACCACCCAAATCCACCTCTGTGACCAACAAGTAGCCTGTGCGCATGTAAACAAGTGATTAGCCTAGTGAGCTAGAAGCTACAGCTAACTAACCTTTTAGCACTTTTAGGTGGAAGATAACGAAATGAAAATACAAAAGGGGCAATTATCAATTCCGTAATTAATCCGCGAAGTCACAAGAGTAACTTGATGCAGATATACAAACAACACAATGACAAACAGCATTATTCAAAGCTAATACTAAAGTACTATTTATCATTATTTTAGTGCAGTTTTTGACTTACCGCATCAACTGGCTAGATATAAGGAAATGATCCCTCTATTAAACGGAGCCTTTCAGCAAATCCATCACTAAACTGGTGCAGGTTTGAGAAGCATTCCTCCTTGAAGTGGTGCCACATACAAAAATCGTCCTGGGCACGTTCGTAGGAACATTTCCTCGAAAAATAAACGTTATCCAGTAGTTGGCAGAGGTTCTGTGACTGTAGGCCGGTGTACCGGCATGTGTTGGTTAATACAACCAACAACCGAACACCTAGCTTTATAAATGCGTATTTTCTTGATCATGTTGAGTTTAGACAAACCAAAAACAAGATGGCGGACTCTGAGAGCAATTAGATGGAAGTTATTGGACTTGTTTGGCTTTTTATGGAAATTTCCTCCGAAAATCACTAACGCAACAGATCGAGAAAACATAACAGATTGCAGAAAATGAAAACGGCACATATAAACTGGAAGTGAAAGGTGTCTAAAAAAATATAAAGATATCTTTACAGCTACTGGATGGTTTAAATTGAGCTTTTCTAAGTTAATATATGGATACCTTTTCCTGTATACCCAGGAAAAGGTATCCAAAAGCTAAAAATGTTGATTTAGCATAAAATGTGTTCTTTAAATTGGAAAATGACAAACTAAATAGCATAGTACTTACACGTCATCATATTTACACAGTGCAGCTTTGCAAATCGGCCTGCAGCCTAGTTATGTATCGTTGTGTTTCAGACTTGTAAATTGCCATTTTCAAGTATGCCTATGATACGTGCGTGAGGATTGGCCCTGTTCACGCACACAGATACATGCACGCAGAGGTTTGAATGGTTGGAGGAGGGGGCTTTGAGGACATACGAGAGAGTTAGATGTCCTTCCTAAGAGAGCAAAACGAGTGAGGGAGAGATACATGGATCAGCAGCCAGGGGACAAGCGCTTCTGGTCCCAAGCAGAGACAAGTGCCGGTAAAACACAACAGACACATTTCAGGAGCTGTTATTCTGCCAATAAAACTCTCCGTGGAACATAAAAACTCTGCTTACCTCTTTGAGTGCACGGGCCTGGGTTGAGATAAGCAGAGACTTAATTATGTCCTTTATTTAGACAGGGAGGGCCCTCGAGAGCAAGCTCTTGTTTGCAAGAACTCCCAGTATAAAAAAAAAAAAAAAAATGCAGGGAATATTTTGGAGTTTGGGTCAGGTTCGGACAATTGGCTTGTGCGGAGACTCAGGCCACTCTGGTGCACGGTGCGTAAAGGCAAACGTAAAGTGTTGGATCTGCGTTTAGTTCCATTGTTTCATTAAACTAAAGCCTGGCTCATGTGCTCTGTTTGAGGGAAGAGTTTTTTTCTCAGGTCACATCGTTATTTCATCCTCTCTGTGTTGGATCCCAGCCAGACTGTATATAGAAGTCTACAGTCACAGCGCAAACTGAGGGAGATCCAGCACTGTAGTGGGAAAGTGTATGCGCTTGTGCACGAAAGTGCACGGCTTCTAATGCATAATATTGTTGAGAATAATGAGTGGAATTTTCTGCTTGCTGAAAGCTCTAACCGTTTTGCCTAGTTAATTATATTGGTAGACCTGATGAACCTAATCTGGGCCTTTAGAGTTGTTGTTTTCCTTCACCTAATTTGAATCAAACAAACAAAACATTAGCATTACACTTTCAAGTTCAGTGAGAAGTTTTTCAGACTTCTATCTGTCTCCAGTCTGCAGCTCGTCTGAGTCAGAGGACAGTCCTGAGACGAGGAGTGAAGGACATGCGCTTGGACAGAAGAGGACGCGTGAAATCATCTGAACGCCCCGAGTCGTCTCTGTAGAGGCACAAAGCGACAGGGCTGGAGCAGAGACACTGGACACACTCTTTGGTCTTTTATAGACATTCTTGCTAAAGTGCAACAGAAAATGTACTTCATACAGTAAACACTTAAAAATGACAAACTTGCTACTAAACTGTGTATACGATGTTTTAATAGCATTGTCTACTGTTTATAGTTTTTTTTTACAACTTTTGCGTAGACTAGTTAAATTTGCAGCTTTCTGCTGCCTCCAGTGGCCACTGCAATTTCAAGTATTGCGTTACATCACACAGGGCTGCCCTGTTTACAGCCAGGTGTTTCTGATAACAAACACCTGGCTGCAGGATGGAGTTTCAAATGTTGATACCTGTTAGACCAATCACACTGTTCATTATATGTCCACACCCCTTAATCTGCAGATAGAGGACATGTGCAAGTTTTTCTTATTTTCAGTATATGGACAGCATATACTGCAGCAGTGGAGGCACTGCTTAATGATTGGCTGCAGGTGCTGGGGTTTAGGTAGTGATGATCAGAGCAGAGAAAGCCCTCGTAGGTTTAGACCAATTGGATTTCAGCATTGGAACCACAACCGAAATGAGAGGCTCATGTGAGGTTCATTCTACTTTCTGATTGGATAATCGTTTTGAAAACCAAAACATCAAATAAAAATAAATTAAGAATAAATGTGCATTACAATTGTTATCAGTAAAAGCTACATTTTATTTGAAGATTTTGACCTCATATCTGGAGACACAGTTGGGTCATGTTCATGGAATTTAAAATCAAAATCTTACATACAGTTCCTTAAAGGCTACAGTTGAAACCAGAAGTTTACATACACTACATAAAAAAAGACACATACGTTGTTTTCTCTCATTGTCTGACATAAAATCAGAATAA
>KN485524.1:5286-47006 GCA_000787095.1 Periophthalmodon schlosseri | reverse complement strand
CAGTACACGGTCTGTTGGGGAACCTTTTAGCCAATATTTGTAATGTTGTGTATAAGACTAGGGTGGACTCCCATTCCTGAATAGACAAATTGAAAAACAAGGGAGCAATAGCAGTTTATAATTATGCAATCTATAATTAGCTTTCATGCATGTGAATTGTTAGCAATAGCAATTAGACTGTCTGAGAACAATCAAGTTATTGCTTTGCCTGGAATGTTCCACAGTATGACATTAAACATGTGTATTCCTATGGAGACAAGTCAGTAACATCACCATGTCAAGTTATAGGTCAGATCTGTGGAGAGGCGCCCCCCCTCACAGTAAGAGGGCATGTTTTTCAAGGGTTGTTTGAGCAACAAACATACCTGTTGTTGAGTAAATGCATGACAGAACTCAAACACCATACTGTGGAATATTCCAGGCAAAACAATAACATCTCCATGGAGACAAGCAGGTGGCAGACCTGTACCAGATATACTGCACCTTTAGCAATTATAATATTTCATAACCCCACATAGACAAAAACACAAATTAAACAGGAATGGGCAGTAGAAAATAAGATGCTTTTATATTTGGGCATTTATGGTCACTAATGTCAAATCCTCTATAGAAGATGTACAATGATCTGCATATATGACAAACTTGCTCTTTTTTGAGAAAGGATAAAGACATGTAGCCTGATTTATCCTACAGCTCAATTTATTCTAGTATTGTCATGTGAATTCAGAGACCTGGAGGCAGCGTCTGACTAACTGGTCCAATAAGTCACTGCTAGGTTGTCATCTCGTTGCCGTCAGCCAGCAGGAGCATATGCTAAGACTGCGGGCTGGTGGTCTATGCCCCTCAGTCCTCCTCCCCTCCTCTGTGCTGACTGTGGGGTAAATAGTGACCCAATTAGCTATGGCAGAAAAGCAGAGGGGTATGCAGTGCTAATGAGAGGGCAGTTTTAAGCTAGTGGTCTGCTTGTGGTGTGTGTGAGCGCTACAGTCTTACAGGACAACAGGTGGAAAAAGGAAGCGCCTAAGACTCCCACTGAGCTGTAATTAATACTGACACATCTGTCGGACTGTGGGGCTGGAGGGAGCCTGATGTCTCGCCCTGACTGCTTTAAAGCCACCATTAATTACACGTTTAATGCCAACACATGTTGCGCAATAAATTGGGTAGTGGGAATGTACTGCATCTTAACTAATAAATTAAACAACACAGTAAATAAGAAATCTTGTATATGGATGCTATATTCAGTGCCAAAAATGTTATGTTTAAATGCATGCAGTTTCTATTAATTGATACCAAAACATACAAGAGTCAAGACAGACAGTGTACTGCAGGTCTTTGAATGGGGTCTATACTGTGCACATTAGCCATGAACTCTTTCAATAAAATGTACTCTGCTTCATGCTCCAAGCGGATGCAAAAGCAATAAAAAACTATGTATATAATATTTAAATGGAGAATTATTCTTCTAGTTTGTGATATTTTACTTAGCAGGAGATCAAAGTTAAAGCAAATTTATTTTTCCCCATTGGACCAGACCTTTATCATTGTGGTCTCAAACTCTAGTACTATGGCTTGTTTCACTAACCGCACACAACCCTTGACCGGCTGACTTACTTGGTGAAAACTAAAGTAATGAGACAGATGCTCTGATATAAAATCTATTTCTTCAGAATATTTTTGAAGAAGCATTGGAATCAATTTCAAAGTCATGAATGTGGATGTGTGCCCATCTGAATGAGCACAGACTGTCACATGGTACGGCAGGATTAGAATAAAGTAGGACAAATAAAAAAAAAAATCAAACTTACTTTTAAAGGCTTGGGAGCCAGATGTTTGTGTAACTCTTGATGGAGGATTATGGAGGAATCAAAGTTGGAGTTTCAGCCTGTTTCTTGGCTACAGGATGGTATGTTTTCACTGAGGAAACATATACCGATTATCCCATCTGAATACACATAATTTAGCTTTTATTTACATGCAAATTTAAGCACTTTAACCCACCAATATGTGGTGGGTTAGTAATGAAACATATCAGAATATGTGGCATATTTCAATTTGCATCCAACTGTGAAAATTGCTCAAATCCTCAAATAGTCCAGATACCTTGTTATCAAAATGCATTTGCTGATCTGTAGTCATACTGTTATTTGTGTATGGTGTTGATACTTATCCTTTCCTCCTGCCATTAAGAAAGCTTATCTACAACATGCTAATTTAATAAGACTTTAGTGTGATGTGATATTTTTCAAATGTTATCTCGTCTTTCATTTGCATCTGTTAAATCACACGATGGACAGATTGTCCCTTATATAGCCCTATTTGCAGTGGCAGTGAGTTTCATGACAATAGGATTAGCCCACCTTGCTAATGGATTTGCTGGTCAGTAGAATAAAAGAACAAAAGCTTTTGTCATGGTTTTTGAAAACTTTGTGTTCTGGTTTGTACCTGCCATTCTCACACACACATGGCACCAAAAGCCATTCTCACTGGAGTCTAGCCCACGCTGTCTGCTTCCCCTGTCACCTCCTGTTAGACACAATAGCCTTTTCATCTTTACTTTTTCAGTATCCTCTGCACAGTTGCTCTCAGATATGAAAAACATAATTTCCCTGCAGGCTGCTTACTTCTCGCTTTTGAGTGAAGTCAAAATCAATTAGCGCAAAAGCACTACAAGAGCTTGCATTAATCACCTCTTTACATAAACATAATGCATTTTATTATGGCTCTGATTTATTCCTCTTCTTTTCTCAGTTCATTTTTTGAACTAACAGATGGCCTTCCTGCTGCCCTAAAGCTGTGCTCTGCTAAACATTTTATTATCAAGATAGATTTTACTTATATAAAACCTAGTGATGAATATTTCCAGTAGATTAAATCTCCTAATTTGTTTGTCCGTTGTAAAATTAAAGTCCCAGGGAAACTACAAAAAGGGGTTGTATGTCATTTGGCAATTTCTCTGTAGTGAAGAACTGTTGTGAATCTGTTCTACCTATACAGGTCCAAGTTCTTATTATTGCTGCATGGGTCGGAATTAGGACACAAGTCATGGTCTATGAGAAAAAAACAATTCTTGAACTATTCAATGCAATATTCTATTCCCATTACTTTGTATAGCACAATATCACAACAGCAGTTGGCTTACGGGGCTTCATGGACAGTTTTGATTTGATCAAAAAGATAAACAGTCTGATAAACCAACAACAAAACAAACAATTGGATAACTGTCCCAGAACATACCCTGTCCTCAGACACTTTCACTGTGCAAACAATAAAAACATTCAACAAACACAATCTTTGGGCAGGAGAAGGGCAAGATGGGCTGCAAGATTTTATATTCCAATGACAACACTTAGTACATTACAAAGGCTACAATACTTTAGGTATACAAGTCATCCGGTCTCCCAGGTCATTTTCATAGTTTGATAAAGTTTTGAGTCATTAAATCATAAGGCCAAAACAGTATGACACGTTCACCCTTTGTGACTGAGACAAATGCACCTCACTAGGTCTAATTAAACTTTTACATCAACTGTGTAAAGTTTACTAGTTTTGATAAAATCCTCCAAAATACCCCAATGATTCAACTCAATGCAACTGCTACTGCCACAGTTTGTACTTGCAGTCACTGGAGAATACATGTGTTTGTATTTTGACCCCAGCTGCCCTTTAGTGCAGATGGGAAGGCTCCTCGCAGATGCCAGTTATAGGGAATGATGCCGCTGTGTTTTGCTTTTTAATGAGGCCCGGTCGATTTTAGTGGCGGGATCAGCCAAGCAAGCGTGGGAAACTCGGAGTTAGCATGGCAGCCTTTAAAGTCAGAGCGGGCGCAGATCACATTAAGTTGAACAGAGCTTCAAAGACAAGTTTGTTGCACAGTATTTGGGCGTAGTGATGTCAGAAATATCTCGGCATGTGTTTCAAGCCTCGATGTCCCACTTTTTTTTCTCAGGAGCCGGGGGAATGTCAGGTTTTGGTACCAACTAAAGGTGCGTGTGAGTAGAGTTGTGGGAATTTTGTCCTAACTTTTTGCACTCTTATGGCAGTGAGACAAAGCCCCTGCACACCCACCTATGCAGACTGGGATATATAGGGCTAAAAATAATACAGCCTTTCAATTAGCCCTCCAGCTTTGCTTTGGAAAGTGACTGCCAAGTGAACAGGGTCAAGATTATTTAGTGAAAGGACCTTCGGGATGTGCCTTTGCTGATCTCGCCCATCCCCAAGCCCCCTCCAGACTGTGTAATTGCCCTGCTTTTGGAGGACTTTAAGGGTATTTGGTGGGTTTGAACGCAGATTTGAAATGACCAGGAGTGGTGAGTCAAAGTTTCAAATGTAAAAAAATTATCTCATACACATTTTAACAGAGCTGCTATACATAAAAAATGTAATTTTGAATTTCACATTATTATTACAGGCCACATGAAACATAAATGACACATAAAAAGTAGTATATATCCTAAAGAAATGATTAAAGATCTGACCTGTAACTTAGCCCTATGGCATCACCTGCTTGTCTATATGGAGACTGATAACTTTAATGCCATACTGTGGAATATTTTTGGCAAAGAAATAACATCTAACATCATTTATTGTTCAGTTAGAATAAAAGTAAAAAGACTACTACCTCTGTACTACTACTACTACTACTACTACTACGATGATTACTACTACGAAGTACTACATGAGCCATAAACTGTAAAAGTACTTTCTCTTCTTTAAATTCCATAACTGCCCTCCAAATTCGGCTAACTCTCTCACCTGCTCTAACCCCCCTGTCCAATTGAGAATGACTGGAGGCTAATGAGAAATTTCATGACTGTCAAAGAGTGAGGCTGAGCGGCTCTTAGTTAAATGTCACTGTGTTAAATAATGGAAAAAGCTCTGGGGGTATTAAGCCTGGTAAACTTCCACTTCATTTCAATAAGGTCCCGTTGAAGAAGACGTCCACAGCATGATAGAGAGCCCTGTGCGAGCTGAGGTTGTCATACTAATGTCCCTCTGCAGCCCCAGGCACAATCGTCTCTCCACTTTATTCGAAATACTCCATAAATTTGCCCCAAGACAAATTTGCCCTTGGAATAAAGAGTGAAGGCAGGGCGAGATAAAGTCTTCATCATTGTGCACTTTTTCTCAGTGCTTTTGAATATTGATGCCGCATTAAAGGCCAGAGCTGCCATGTTGACACAGACAGACTGCTGGATAATTAATGTGGCATAGATTCAGTTATGTACTCAAGAGTAATTGGCTTAGAGTAAGCTAACCGTCGGGGCTAAGTCGATGCTAGGTGGATTATTGTAATGTCTGTAATGAGTCACGGTGATTACATCGGTTAATGAGAGCCGAGGTTATTGGTGCAGACTGACAGGCGGGTCTTGGTACGATAGGATCTGTGTGTCTTAGTGTCCGACTAAGACTGGTCCAAGTCATCCCATTAGCTCTGAAGTTCAACATTAGCATACTGTCTGTGAGGGTGCAATATTGCCATATATACTGTCATATACATTCAAATAAAGAAGTCAATTCATACACATGGCAATGCTGAATGAATTCTCATTATACATTCCAAGCAGAATATTAAATTATTATCAAATTGCCTAGTGAGCTGCAGCTACTATTGTAGATTATTTAATCTGCCTTTCATTGTACCCTACTCTTTGTACCCTACTCTTTTACATTGTGCTTTGTCAAGCACAATGTAGATGTAAGGTATTATTAATCATACTGCCTTTCATTGAAAAACAGTGCTGTTTTGTAGGCTTCAATATCAGGAATACACTGCTGTTGCTTTCTGCTGCTATATATATTATTGTAAGTTATGCAACATGAAATACCAATGCTAAGGTGTTTCAAAGTCATTTAAGTTTTTTCCTAAGTAAGCTCCATGACTCAACTCTATCTCCACCCTGAATTATTTACCAGGCTGTTGAACGAGGCTGTATCATTGACTGATAATTTTGTGGATTGATACACTTTTATATCCACCCCACTGTGTCCGGATGTGGTCTGAGATGCCGAGTGATGCCGCTGGCGTGTGATTGTGCTTTTGAAAATTGCGATCCTGTCAGCAGCATCCGAATATGAGGCTCCCGTTGTACGCCCTCTCAGGAGATGGCTGCAGTACACAGTTCGTACCAGCGCTTTCAAGTGTCAATCACGGCAGCAGATTAGAAGATATCAAAGGTTGCTGTGTCAAACTCCTAATACAGTCGTGGCTGGAGAATGCCATTGAGAAACTTCAGGGTGACACAGGGATAATTTTTTCCTTCGGACATTTTGTAGGTTTTACTGACACCACCAATGGGGATGATTTGCTCATTAATGCATTTAGTATTTTTTCAGCCTCATTCTCACACACGGCTTAAATTATGAATGCACTTTTATTTGTTTACTGTGTGTTCAGGCTGAGCAATGTGCATAATTCATCTTGGTTGTCAGGAATGACAACAGAGCTGGCAGAAGCAGCGGGAACCACATTTGAGCAGAATGCAGCCTAACGAGAATATTGTCAAGGATCTAGTTACTCTAGTTACTCTCATGCAAACACTATAATTGACTTTCTTTCAATGAGCTAACTTTTGCTTGAAAAAAGAAACAAGACTTCCACAGAAACAATTTTAAATGAATCCTGGGCCAAATTGGATCTTGCTTTTTGATGATGTTAATCGTGAGTGCGTGTCCGCTGCAGCTCGGGCGGTTTTCCATTACCAGACGTTGTTTTAAATGCATCACAGGGACTGGACTCCTCAAACCTAATTATGTGGCTTTCTGTTTCCTCTGTAGTTTTGAGGGATGATTTCCGCCAGGCCCCCAGTGATGTGGTGGTGGCAGCCGGAGAGCCTGCCGTCCTGGAGTGTGTGCCCCCTAGAGGTCACCCCGAGCCAAGCGTGTCCTGGAAACGCAACAACGTCCGAGTCAGTAGCAAGGATGATCGCATCACGGTGAGTCACGCCATAGTCAGCACTGCATTGACTACAGCTATATTGTTACATACTGTACTATGAAAGCCAAGTCAAGCTTTTTAAAGTAATACTGAAATAACAGCAGATAAGTAGACAACTTATAATTGGCATTTAAGAAAATAAAAAACTATTTTTTTCTCAAACATCAAATGTCCCTTTCAGCTGGTCTGCAGACAACATTAAAATATTAAAATAAATCTCAATGGAACAGTTGCAATTGCAGCTCTTTCTGCATTTGTTAAAGAAAAAAAAACAAATAAATAAATCAGAAATTGTGAATAAAAGGAAAATAAAAATTCCTAACAACTGACTTCACAGAGTGATTTATTCAATAATTTCTATGACAGTGAATGCACTATTATAAATAACAGTGTATTTGGGCCTATTGAAGTGGTTGTGGGGAGGCTCTGTGAATGGAAATATTTTGGCTAAACAAGACGACATATTTTTAAAGCCTGTCCACAGTATTTGTCTGAAATGTCTGTCTGAAATGAAAGACACAATACATTTTAATAAATTAATTTATTTGAATAGGAATAGTGATCACGTTTCTTAGTGCTTTATATAGGCTCGGTTTTGAGATTTGAGTTGAGTTTGAATGCCCAGATTTTGGACACGGAATAACAGGCAGACACAGTTTTGACCAAACTTCTGTCTCTTGCAGAAGACAGAACTTAACGCGATGATGTGTTGTTTTTGTGTTACCAACTGAGCTGCAGGATTGTCTCTTCTCCACTCAAACTGTCGCTCCCGGCTGGACTCTAGTTTGATTTTCTGTTTAGAGGAATCGGAAACTTACTATAGCATTTATTCAGTGATGCTGAGCCAATAAAAACACATTTCATCTGCTTACAGAAGCTTTCCGGGAGCTTCTTTTTTTTTTTTTTAATATTTAGTACTGCACTATTCATGCTGTGAAATGGTTTCAACAATAGTAGTATTTTTAACTATATTTTGTTGTTAATGTTTCTCTTTATCACTGAAAGGGTTTGAAATGTTATGCCTCATGCTTGAGATGTTATTACTTTGCTTGAAATGTTCCCAGTTAAGCTTGTCTATCCATGGAGAATAGTAATAGACACAGTGAGACAAAGTTACTGGTCAGATCTATGGAGGCAATCTCACTCACAGAAATATTTTTTTTTCAAGGTATTATTGAGCTATAAAAACACCCATAATGAAATTAGTGTAAGATATCCTAAATGCCATTTTAGAGCAGGCACGCCAATAATATCTCCGTGGTGATAAAGAGGTGGTTGTAACCTCCACCAGAAAAGTTACACAGTGTACTTTTAAATGTCCTTTTAAGTGTTGGCTTTACTACAGCGAGTATGAATAACATGTTCTTCTATTTAGATGCGTGGTGGAAAGCTGATGATTTCTCATACCAGAAAGAGCGATGCTGGAATGTACGTGTGCGTGGGCACCAATATGGTCGGAGAGAGGGACAGCGATCCTGCTGAGCTCGTGGTTTATGGTGGAGTCCCTCAGTTTCATTCATATTCTAAAAGTGGTTTATCTACACTAAAGCTTTACAATGTACATGTCCATGTTACAGAGCGGCCTGTGCTGGTGAGGAGGCCTGTGAACCAGGTGGTGATGGAGGAGGAGAATGTGGACTTCCTGTGTGAGGTGCACGGAGACCCGCCCCCAACAGTGAGATGGAGGCGGGACGAGGGAGAGCTGCCCCGTGGGAGGTGAGTCCAATAGTGAAATGGCCTTCTTACAGTGGTGGATTGTGTGACCTAGAAAACTTGGGCAGAGTGCTTGTTAATTATTTCATGCCGTTCTATCATTTATTACCATGCAGACCCCCATGTGGCCACTTCATGGGTTCTTCCATGGCTAAAGTGAAGATAATGTGTGTGTGTGTTTATGCTTGTGCACTTGCTAAATAATTATGATCTCTTTAAGGACTCAGGCTTGTTTTAATTTTAAATGACCGAGCACATGATATAATGTGTTCTGAGCTAGGTATATAAACATTCCATGCCTCCATTTCATAAAACACCTAGTAAGGCTATTTTTTGGTTCCAATATTGAATTCAATACACTGTTGTTATGTACTGCATTTTGACAGTGACTAAGTAATTAGTTTAGAAGTAATGTTGTTCGGGCTGTGGAGTGGGAGGACGCCACCACATCACTCCACAGCCCGAAGGACCCACCACCAGCGGGAGGATCCATAAGGGGCCGGTGCAGAGAGATCTAGGCAGCAGTGGAATACAGGGGCGTCGACTACTGGATCTCCGGACATGGAAACTGGCTCTGGGGACATGGAACGTCACCACGCTGGCAGGGTAGGAGCCTGAGCTTGTGCGGGAGGTTGAGTGTTACCAACTAGTAGGCCTCACCTCGACGCACAATTTGAGCTCTGGAACCCAACTCCTCGAGAGGGGTTGGACTCTCTACTCCGCAGGGAGAGGCAGCGGGCTAGTGTGGGGGAGCCCTTGGTCAGCAGGGTCTTCAACTCATACCTCCGGGAGAGCTTCTCCCAGACCCTGTGGGAGGCTGGAGACATGGATCATGTTCTCCGCTTGTAGCTGTGGTCGTAAAGTCTGTGGTGCTTGTTGCAGCGGCAACCCCCCAAAAACCAGTGGTGGACACTGGAAGTAAGGAATACCGACAGGTTGAAGAAGGACCCCTATCGAGGCTTGTTGGCTTGTGAGACTCCTGAGGCATTGACGGGTACCGGTGGGCCAAGCCTGCCGCAGCTCTTGTGGTCATGGAAGCAAAAACTCTGGGTTGGGAGGACTTCGGGGAGGCCACGGAGGAAGACTCTCAGCCAACCTCAAAGAAATTCTGGCAAACTGCCCGATGCCTCAGGAGGGGGAAGCAGTGCTTCACCCACACTGTTTACAGTGCGGAATCACACTCCTTAGCCTCCCCAGTAAGGTCTGTTCCAGGGTATTGGAGAGAAGAATCCAACCGATAGTTGAACCTCAGATTCAGGAAGAACAGTGTGGTTTTTGTCCCGGTCGTGCAACACTGGGCCAGCTCTTTACTCTCCTTTGGATGTTCAAGGGTTTATGTGAGTTTGCCCAACCAGTCCACATGTTCTTTGTGGATCTGGAGAAGGCAATCGACCGTGCCCCTCGTGGTGTCCTTTGGGGGGTGCTCCGGGAGTATGTGGTCCGGGACCCTTTGCTAAGGGCTGGACCCCATAAATGGCTGGAGCAGGAGCTGTGTTCGCATGGTTGGCAACAAGTCAGTGCATGTTGGATCCCACCAGGGCTGCCCTTTGTCACATGTTCTGTTCATTGTTTTTATGGACAGAACTTCTAGGCACAGGAGGAGGAGGTCCGGTTCGAGTACCACAGGATCTCATCTCTGCTGTTTGCAGATGATGGTGTCCTGGTGGCTTTATTAAACCAGGACCTGCAAAATGCACTGGGGTGTTCTGAGCTGAGTGTGAAGCGGCTGGGATGAGAATCAGCTCCTCCAAATCCGAGGCCATGGTTCTCGACCGGAAAAAGGTGGCTTTCCCTCTCCAGGTGGCCCCCGGGAAGACCCTGGATGCTGGAGGGACTATGTCTCTCGGCTGGCCTGGGAACACCTTGGGGTTCCACCAGAGGAGTTGGAGGAAGTGTCTGGGGTGTGGGAAGTCTGGGAGTCCCTGCTTAGACCGTTGCCCACATGACCTGAAATGAATGGATGTATGGAGTAATGTTGTTGGTCAGTAAATTGATTGTTGTAATATCAGAAGAACAGAATTTAAATCACCAAAGTGTTATACAGTATGTAAACAGCATGATAATGTATTGTTTTGGTGTATGGTAGTCTGTGAACTGAAGTACTAGAATAAATTCCAAGCTGAATACTGTAGGTACTGGCAGATTCCAGTAGTCAATAAAAATGGCTGATTTATGTGGTTTCAAAACAAAAATGGAATTTTTCTCATTTTTTTCGTTTTTGTTGACATTGTTTTATGTTATGTTTATTGGTGCTGCAGAAAAATATGTTCTCCAAATCAAGACCTCACCGAGATACTGTAATTGATTCACTGCAGTTTCACTATCTGCTTTAAACCGCCCTGAGGCTGATCCAGATAAGGCACATTGTTACAGTTTTGTGATATCTTGCTTAAGTGCAAAAGGCATCATAGCTACAGGTTGATTGACAGTAAGACAAACTGAATTATCCCGTACAGCTGTTTGATTTTCTTTGTAGATTGATGCAGTGTTTTTACGCTTTGCCTCTCTGATAGATGTTTCATTATCTCCCATCTTCTCACTTCCAGGTTTGAGATCCGTAATGGTAACAACCTGCGTCTGTTCCGCGTGAAGGAGCAGGACGAAGGCACCTACACCTGCACATCTGAGAACAGTGTGGGCAAGACAGAGGCTTCGGCCATGCTGCAAGTCCACGGTGAGACAAACATTTCATGCATATTGTATTTTAACTTCAGGGAAATTCACTGCTTGCACACCCTCAGCACTCAGGCATACAGACCACAGCCCCCTGTACGAGTAGGACTGCACAGTGGTGTCCAGATACCACATTTTTTTACTCAAAGAATTTTATTTATGTGTATTTTTAAGCCACATTTCTACTTCTAGTATGTAGAAGTGAATTGATGCTGACTCAAATCGAATTATATTACATTTATCTAAAACAAGACAAAAATGACTCTGACTCAGGCATGCGTGAAAAACACTCACTATTCTTACATAAAGTTACACACTGCAGAGTCACGTGGTAAAAAGGCGACATTCCCATTTCCTGTCCTGTTTGTATCAGTGGATGGGTGCAGTGGTGCTGTCAGGAGCTTATGCTAAACCGTATGGATTACTCAGTTTGACAGATGTTTGGGAGATGTGCGCCCTAACTCAGTGCCAGAGAGCGGCAGCTGTATTAATAAGGCATGACTCTCTGCCTCTTTATCTGTCTCCTCTCATGCATGTTGTTCTGTGTGTTCAGCTCCAGTGGCGACATGCACAGTCAGATTTTCTACATTTATACACTGTGTAGAGCATGTTCTATATAAAAGTCTTTCTATTCAAGTGAAAAGCATGTCAGAGTAATAGTGAAATCAAATAAATCCTAGATATTTCTCTTTTAGAAATGTATATAATATTATACCGTACACATCTTCTGTAGCACATTTTGGGACCCTCAGATTCACCCTACTATTTTATTATTCATAAGTCCCCAGATTTTGGTTAGTGGGTAAACAGGTATCCCTCCTGACTCTTTGTTGTTTTTAAGCAGCTCACAAATGCTAGTATGTTTTGTGCCAATCCCAAGGTCAGAGTCCTTTTTTCCACCATATCTTTTCAGTAGGGCTTAAGTTTTAGTTTGTTCATGGTAAGAAATAAAGAGACCCCAAAGTAACAAGATATTTTGTTGTCTCTGTAATGCTTCAGTCATCCAGGTATGATCCATAGTAAAAGAAAAATTCAAATCTGTCAAATGGACAAAAAGTTGTAGGATATTTGTAGGATATTTTGCAGTGGGGATTCTATTACATAAATGATCGCAGCTTTTGAGATTTACTAATTGCGATTTCTTTTCAATTAATCTTGCTGCCCTACTTTCCTGCATGTTTTAGTGTTTGGTCCCTCCGTAAGTTCATGCTTGTTTGTTCCCCACAGTGACCATATGTGCTCATACTTATGCATCCTCCAAAGGTGTCTCTAATGGGTTTGAAATCTGTAATCGCTGTCTAATGGTGTGGAGCTTTTCCATTAGCGGCCTGCATGTAAATGACATTTCTGTTGCTGCAGTCACGCATTAAATAAGTACAGCAACTTAATGTATGTCTGATTAAAATCATATCAAAGGCACATCTGCTGTGAAGGAGTGTCTGAGGATAGTGATACATGTAAACAACAGGGGAGCAGCATTGGCAGTATTACAGGGAAGAAGATACTGTTCGAATATGTTCTCTATTTTGTGTGTATGTGTTTGTGTAGTATCTATGGTTAAAGGCACAATTATAACCAAAATTAAACAGTACAACATAAACATCATTACAATTGTAAGTGTGAAAGATCTCCTGTTTTTTGGAACACACAAGTGGGAACATCTCCACACCACAGATGAGTCAGCTGCTCCCGTACATGTTGCTCCAAATAGTTTTTATAGACATTATGTTCTAAGCAAAAAAGTAATGTTTACTAAAATATTTGTATGCATATATACACATAGGGGTGGGCAATGTAGATATAGTATTCAAAAGATTTTTGAGTAGTCCTAGTGAAACGTGCTAAAAAGTATGAGTAAAATGTACTATTTTAGTTGAGGTTTAAGTGTCAGACAAATGTGAAAGGTGTAAAATTATCCACAAAAGTGCAGAAATATTACTTTATACCGATATTGATAATTCAGTATATTGCCCACCCCTATATAACACAATAATCATAATCTAAAGAAAACATTAGAAAGTTTATTGCCGGTTAAGTGCGAGACTTTTTTTTGGGACATGCTCTTTGAGTGAGAACATTGTGACTCCATGGATGAGTCAGCTCCCTCATGTGTTGAGCCAAATTTCTTGGTGCAGCCAAGTGTGAGTGTGCTCCTGCCTTTGTGGAGGGGTCTATTTGGGCTAGAGCCACTGCTGCACCGCCCCGAGTGAGAACGGGACACTCTGGGGCCCAACGCAACCAGCCCATGGTCAGTGTAAATCTAATGCACCCATGTGGAAATTGGCATCTCTGGCCGGGCTTTGTCTAAAAATAACTCACCAAATGTCACGAGAAAGGCAGCCCCTTCGAACCAGGATGATTAGTTTTCTTACAGAGGACACAGAGGTGAAGATGAGACGGGTGATGAAATATACAGTACAGTGATAGATCAAAAACCAGAAGGTTAAAGAGACGCCCAAAGCATCAAGCCTGTGAAGGCCATCATTGAATAATATAGTGTTACATAGGAGAGCTGGTATTGATCCAAGTACGCTTTTGGCTACTACTGTGCATATAATGAATAGACTTTTCTGTTCTGCTTACAGTCCCACCCCAGATCGCCTCAAAACCCAGAGACCAGATAGCAACCCAAGGGAGGAGCATCTCTTTCCAGTGTGGCACCACAGGCAACCCCCCACCCGCCATTTTCTGGCAGAAAGAGGGCAGCCAGGTGAGAGGCTCGGGACAACAGGTCCTCACTACAGCTGTTAATGCAGTGAAAGAAGGAGGACAGAATAGATTAACTCAAAGCAAAACACTATACATTTTGTTCTCTCTCATGCATAAGTAGTTCCCTTATACCAAAGTAACAGCAAAAACAACAACCTCTAAATTATTGTAAACAAGTAAACGACTGATTGAACAACTGATTACGGTAACTGTTATGTAATGCATAAAAAGTTTAGAATTAAAATACTGTAGAAATTCTTGACTGGGATCCTGTATCAAAAATACAGAGAGATATCGTTCTAGATTTGCCAGGCAAGTTGAAAAACAAAATTTAAGTGAATTCCAATTAAGCCTTTTTCCATAGTGAATATTTTGAAATTTGATTTATTTCATGGTTGTTTGAGTAATCCTATATTGTCCTGCTCAGAACATTTTTCACCTGCACTCTACCCCCACCCACACCCCTGTACTTAGTTACAGTTATTTGAAGACTGATAAATGTTGGGTTCTAAAATGTGACATGGCCATTTTTCAAAAATAAAGACTTATAAATGACAATCTGCTGCTTGCTGCAGTGAGTGCCACTACAAAGAGGCCCCATTCTTAATATTAAGTCATTTTGGGTCAACATTGCTGATGATCTACTCATAGTTCAATATTGTGCCTAAAGAAACTGTCTTCTTTAAGCTTAAGTAAAAAGAACTCTCTTTTTTTACATTCCCATCTATGTTTATGAAATATTTGCACGTAGGATTGTCTGTAATCCCTCAGTCGTCCAGGTATGATTTACTATGAAACAGCTTATTTTTGTCTCATAGAGTGGATTTATTTTTGCTTAAAGGATCGCACCTACACTGCACTGCCCTGTTTACCATAAGAAAAAGGACTTCACAGCCGCTTGGATTAAAGATGAGAATGAGTCACTGAAATATGAACAGGTTTTGTCTGATCCAATCATACTTTTCTTCTGACACCTTTTGGAGTTAGCCCACACTCTCGCACACTCCAGTCGCGAGAGGCACACAAGTAAGTGTAGCAGTTGCATTTGCATTTGGCTGAGATAGCTGTGTGCAGACAATGTGTTGGAAGACATTGCAGGACTGTGTTGGCGAGCGATGCTTTTCCCACTTGTGCTGAGAATAGAGGGTAGGAATGAAGACGGAAACGGCAATAGTTTGATTAATTTTAGTGAGTTTACTTCTAATTGACTTACTTCTACTTTACCTTAGGCCAGTCGCAATATCACATTTTGAAGTATAATATACTGTATTTCTGAAAAAAAATAAAAACGACTATATACAAGCTAATTTATGCAACTGACACAGTGACCCTTGTTTTTGTTTTGCAGTGTTCAATACAAGTGTGCATATGATTTTATCCCCTGACCATTTTTTGTTGGATATGTTGTTTATACAGGCCTGTTGGCATGTACGGTAATAGTAATGTATATTGTGTAGTGTAGTGTATATGTCAAGGGAGTAGGCAGCAGACCAGGTGTGGATGATGCTTCAGGGCAAACCCATAGAAAACACAGGCCTGCTTCTACACTGTCCCTTACTATAAATAGCCTGTTGACCTAACACAGCAGCTGGGATGAAGACTTGAAATGTCTTAAAAACTCCAAACAGTCTAAGCACACATTTTTCTGAATAAGCATCTCCACAGGACGACCAGGCTTGGCTTTGCTGTTTGCAGAGCTTTTTGCTGTAGTTGTAGGATTATCTGTCGCCCTGTAACCTTGGTCTCTCCACTGAAGTCTAAGCCTCTTATGAGAATGAAATAGATGGCTGAATGACAGTGAGTGCAGCCCTCCCCTGTGTTGTTCCCATCCTCTCACACAAACATAGCACCAAACGAGTCAGTGAACTTGAAGCAACAAAACTGTTGTTTTCTTCCACTATTTTAATTGTAAAATGATTTGGGAAAAATATTAACACAGAAAAGTATTGTAGAGTCGGGCAGTTGGTGCACAAAAATCTTTTCAGCCCAGACCTCCCTGCTATCACTTCCTTGAATTAAATTAATTGATGTGTTTATCTGTTATAATAGTGAAATGAACACATTTGGGTTCTGCAATGAGATAAGCTGCTAATTTAGACTTGGTAGAATTGCAATTACAATTTCAGTGTGTAGTCTTTTCCAATTTATTGCTCATTCAAATTAAAACAATTTAACTGATAAAATTCCTTCTCTGCGCTTCAGTTGTTGCTGTTCCCTGGCCAGCCGCCCTCACAATCTGGTCGCTATTCTGTGTCTATGAGCGGAGAGCTAACTATCAGCGACGTCCACCCTGAAGACTCGGGCTTCTACATCTGCCAGGCGATAAGTGTGGCTGGGAGCGTGCTGACCAAGGCACTGCTCGAAGTGGAGGGAGGTGAGACTCTGTCCAGTCATTGTTAAAAGATTTATTCTTTATTCAGACCTGCTGGCTAATGAGCGGAAACCATTGTAATTACTTTGTTTGGAGCATATCAATGAGGCTTGCAGACCTGAGCTGTTAGACACTGTATACTGGATGAGCTATGGGAAGTAGCTTAATGTTCTCCATAGTCAGGAAGCTTGTAATCAGGAGATTTAGGACTATGCATGTGCATCCTATTCATTTTCTGTCTACTAAGCATTGCAGCTCTAGGACTTAAAGTAATCTTTTTAGTTTTTATCCAGTAAGTTTTCATCTGTTTTTTTCTGCTCTATAGAGATAGTACTAATGCTGATGACTAGACTTAGGATCCATCATATCAAAACCTGATTGATTGTGAATGCTGCAATTAGTGGGTTTATAAAAAGGACAATGTAAACAATAAAATATGTTGTCTTTTTATATGGAAAACATGCAAATCTTGTAGTTTTGACCGCTATAAAGATGTTATGAAATATATTGAATTCTTGTATTAGTTAAGTGGTTCATAGTTGTTCTTCTCTCAAAAATGAATACTCCTGGATAGCTTTAAAATGTTCACTGTGAACAAAAAATTCAAATCTAAATTCAATCTCAATACTGTACTCTTCTTTTCAAAATTGTGCAGCCCTCACAGGCATTTTTATTAAAATCCTTATTTTTCAAGTCTGAAATTCTTTCAATAGGTTAAATTCTACTGCATGTGCTGAACAAAATAAGGCATAGTTTTCTACTTACTTGACATCACCTGCTGTGTCGTCTTTCCCTTAGGTCCCTCTGGTCGCGTTCCTCCTATCATTCGCCAAGGCCCGGCCAATCAGACGGTGTCTCAAGGTTCGAGCGTTCAACTGCACTGCCGTGTCATTGCCGGCTCCTCCGTCAAAATTTCCTGGGAGAAGGATGGGCAGACACTTCAGGGGAAGAAAACTCGCCTGACCTTGATGGAAAATGGCACACTGCAAATAACAAACATAAAGGTGGGTGAATGTGTGTGTATGTTTGTGTGTGTGTGTGTGTGTGTGTGCCTTAAGTGGAACTCATTTATCAGAAAGGGCATAAAAAGACTTCTGAAAAGCATTTGGGCTTAAATAGAAAAGGTTCACACTGTGCCGCATAATATGGTAAACAGTTCAGCCTGACCTTCTTTCACTGACATCTACACTTTTCTGTTATATATTTTCTTTGTGAAAGGTGAGACTGAATTTTAAGGAATCTCTCTTGTGTGAATATGAGTTCATGTGGTGTGTAATTGAAGTGTAAATGAATGGGTATGTTTATGAATGCTAATGTCTTCAGAATTGATGGCAGAGATGGAGGAAGTTCTAATAATTATATCACAAAATTAAAATATAATTGAATGGTAAATGTATTTATGATAGAAAGTAAAATGCCCAAAGGTACTGCCAATATTACATAATTCCTGTCACGGTGCCCATTAGAGGTGGGCAGATTCTCAAAATGTTGATAATATTGTGAATCTTGTTTAATAGATATGCAAAATTTAATATCAAGTATATGGTTTGTTATAATAAAATGCTGCAACAAGAGCTGAATATTGTTAACTTCCAAATAACTGTATAAGATTAACTTTCTGTACTTTTGTAGGTAATTACATTTTTTATCATTTGTCTCATAAACCTCAGCTAATAGATTTTCAGACATTTCTGTTGCATTGACATATTATTGTCTGAATATCATTATTGGGATACTCCCCAAAATAATGAGATATTAATTTTTGTCTGTATCGCCCACTCCTAGTAACCACCCACTAGCATTACTGAAACTCATTTTAGGACTTATATATAGGCATTTAAATTATGTATTATGGCCTATGTAAAACCAGTAGTTAATTTCTATGTCTTTGTGAGAGTCCAGTGGCCGCCCATCTGAGGTTCAGCAACCCACAGGGGACACAGCAAAGTCAGCATCATTTATGTAATTGATGCAAAATCATTACTTGGCTTTTAATTAAAAACTCTTGCATGACGTATGTGTTTACTTGCCTCCTCTGTCATCCTGCACTGTCCTCATCAGTGGATACAAACTTGCAGCATTAAGCTTTGGTCCAGTGCACCGGAGAGGCGGAGGAAATCTGCCATGCCAATGTGTTCAATGGAACAGAAGACATGCATTAGTGTGACATGAGGGGCGGCGAGCTGGGAGAAGAAATGGAGATGACGAGCGAGGGACTAAAAATATTTAGCCCTCCACTGCCCCTACCGCCATCAATATTTCAGCTACAGCAGTCTTCAGCTAAGGAAGTTCACCTGGCCACACGCTGCGCTGCCGGTCTGTCAGCCAGAGGTCATCGCTGCAGAGGATGATCTCATAAGGGCTGATGAGAGACTGAGCCAGGACCAGCCTGAGTTAGAGCCAGGGACTGCGTATGCTTTATAGTACGAGCAGAAGGGCAGGTGCGACGTGCTGCACTGCTCTGTGGTTTGGAGCAACGAGGCTCCAGCAGCAGCTTGGCCCAAGGTTATTTCTCAGTGTACTCTCTCTGTACTTTAATGTCACCATATAGTGCACTGACTTTTTAGAAGAGCTGTGTACTTCACTTTTATCCAACAAATGTTTTTTTTTTTTTTTTTATATCTCTGTCTTCAGGATTCTGATTCTGGGATGTACACATGTGTAGTGTCCAGCCCTACAGGGGAGTCGACCTGGAGCGGGGTCTTGACTGTTAAAGGTATGTGTACTACAAGCCTAGAAAGCAATATTAATAACTGTACTTATATTGTTTACTTACACTATAGCCAAGCCAGACAATAAATCCTTGAATCTGAAACATTTGTACATTCTGTCATGTTGAATGGACTAGTAAAATAAAACCTTCCTTAACTTATACACCACTTCCAGAAAAGGGGATTTCGTCAGTGCCCAGAGCGTCTGAGTTCATCCAGCTTCCCGGACCGCCACAGAAGCCCATAGTGACAGAGGTGACCAAGCACACTGTGACTCTCACCTGGCAGTCCAACCCACACGAAGGGGGCGCTGCTGTCACCTCTTACATCATTGAAGCTTTCAGGTGAATCACACTGTTTAAAGGCCTTGTACACATTTTTTCCCATATATATGAGTAAATTATGTCCTGCGCCAGTACAGATGTATTGTATAAGCAGCTTTTGAGGTCAAAATAAGTTGGCTGCGTATCGGCATTTTAATTAGAAAACATTTTATTATCTGATAATCAGGAATCAGGCTTGTTAGTTGTTGTTGGCTTTACCGTCACGGAAACGCCGCACTGGTCTCTGAGAGTTGTGAAAAATGCTTGTAAACTCATCGTGGGGACTAATTAGTTTGAAGTGAATGAGGAATTTAGACCACCACAAACCATTTAACATTGTTTTAATGTTTCTGTGTATTATTTAAAATGAACTAATTAGTTTTTCATTTTTAAGAGTGTAAAAATTAGGTAAAGTGCCTTTAATTATTATATAATTAGAACAAACCTTGGCTCTTGTTTTTTCCCACACGTTCACTCTGACTACATTAAATATGTTTGTGTTCTCGCCTCTCAGCAAGGAGTCACTGTGACTTCTTCCCACTGTCCAAAGACTTTTTAAATTGCAGTTGCAGCTGTTTATGTCTCTTAGTAAGCTGTCACAGTTTCAGTCCCATTGAGCGCAGTTAAGATTCTAGAAACCGTACAGTTTATTTATTATTCATGAACTACTATAGTCCCATTTGCTGCTGCATCCTCAAAAGAGCCATTGCAGTCCCAACAACCACCTAAAGTGAGGCGAGTGAAAAACTTCTACTGCAGTGGTCAGCTGGCACCTTCACTCTGTCCTTAGGCAATGGGAGGAGGAAACTCTGGCCCAGTTGCAGAGTCCACTTATTCCCCCAGTAGACAAATTAGACCAAGATAAGTATGACGAAACAACAGCAGTCACATGCTGTACTCACAAGTGTGTTTGGGGTCACCAAAGTGCCATACCAGCTTTCAATAAAACACTAGTTTACCACAAAGTAGAAACATGTCCCAGAAAATGCATTAGCGTTGTATACAATATCAGTGGTAGCCCAGTCCAAATGGGTTGGGTAGTGAACTCTAAACCACTCTGATGCCTGAATAAATGATTGCAAATGATGATGTGTCAGTAGCATTGCCATCACAATGAATATGTGAATACTATTATGTGAACTATGTATAAGGATGGGTCACATACAGAGGACCATAAAGGCTAACCTAACCTAATATGTTGGTTAAACAGAACAATTCTTCTTATCACTTTGTCTCAGTGGTGAATATACCTCTGAGTTGATATCATTTAATTCATGTGTGCTGGTCTCTCTGAACCTTTTGAGGTGACATTGAGGTGAAATGAATAAATGTGTTTCTGCAAGAGTTTGAGATAAAACAGACCTATTCATCGAGAGCAACTCTGAAATGTATATAGGCCTAACAGTGACTAGCCTCAGTGAGTAGGAGGTTATAAGGACATACAGAAAGAGCAATGTAGGTGTGTAAAGTATTCATAACGCACAACTCATCACCTAATATCTGTTTTTACATACAGGCAGCTTTCTAAATGAATTTTTGTATTCCAATTTTTTTTTACAGTTTACACAAACGCGTATACCATATGCCATTATAACTATAGACATTTTAATCAGAATATTTATGTTATTTTTTTTTTATATAATATTTTTTTGTCCCTTGTTTTTACAGCCAATCAGTGGGCAGCACGTGGCAGACCGTTGCAGACCACGTGAGGCAGGAGAGGCACACAGTAGTTGGACTTCTTCCCAACACAGTGTATCTTTTCATCGTCCGAGCCGTCAACTCCTATGGCCTCAGTGACCCCAGCCCAATCTCCGAGCCAGTCAGGACACAAGGCAAGTTACATAACTACAAGCTACAACTATAAAATGTACTGTATACTTTGTAGTTTTCTGTTCTTTCTTATTTGAAGATAGTAGATAGTATGTGCTGCTACTGCTGAAACAAAGATTATGTTGGGGAGGAAATGATTTGCATGTGCAGTCTCAAAACTAATTGCTTTCTCAGTGTGATACCCTTCTGCCCTAAGCGATGTTGAATTTCATCAAAGAGTTCTCCGTTCTCTATTTTTTGCTGGGTTGGTGCTTCTTCAACTGTTCAAATTGGAAACATTTTTGTTTTAGATGGGAGCCCCACAGAACAGGGTGTGGACCACAGACAGGTGCAGCGGGAATTAGGAGAGGTGTCTATCTACCTGCAGAAGCCTGTGGTGCTGTCTCCAAACTCTGCCAGGATTTCTTGGACGGTGAGTTAAGTACTTGGCTGGGTAAAAACATATACATTGAACTTGGCATACACTTGAAGGGCATACTAATCTCCATACTTCATGTTGTCTGCCAGGAATGAACTAAAACTGTAGTTAACACTATCTTTACAGCATGGTAATTTGAAACCTTCAATTAAGGGCATAAAATGATGTTTGTGCCTCAACTAATACATGTTAGGTTTCAACATCTGTTGGATGGGAATAATAGTTTCTGAATATTGTCATTGAAAAGAAACAATATCAAAATATGTTTTCTTCTTGTCTTTCAGGACACATCTGTCATTGTTGCTTATTTTATGGCAATCAAATGTATACCTACCCTAGCCAAGTATGAAGACTGTGAACTACTAGAAAATATTGTCAGTATTTTCTAGGTAATCATAGTGAAAAAGGGCTGCCAAATGCAATTATCCTCCTTATCCCAGTTACAATGCTATTTGCATCCATATCCCCCCTGATAGCACAACATAACACATGCTTGTTTGATTTTTTTTCCAGGTTGCCCGTCAATCTCGGTACGTTCAGGGTTACCGGATATTTTACCGCTCCATTGGCAGCTCCTGGCTCGTTCAGGATGTAGAGGCCACTTCAGAACAGAGTGCTGTCTTGGTAGATCTCCATCCAAGTCGAGATTATGAGGTCAAAATACGACCTTACTTCAACGAGCTACAGGGTCACGACAGCCTCATGATACTACTGCGCACGCCTGACGAGGGTAAGGAAAGCCCTGGTGTCTATCACACTAAACATGTGTCATTACTAGCAATGGGACCAAGAGGAGTCTCTGTGTTCACTTATGTTATATTATATCATTTTTAAATAAAATGTGTCCTCTTTCACTGTAGACATGTATCTTGTCTTGTCATTTGTGACTATTAACAAACATAAAATATAAAACTGAATAAATATTAATTTATTCATATATTTTTATATATTATACAAAATTTCATACTTTTACATCAATTCAAAACGGAGAGCTCTTTTGTATCTCTGCAGTGTTAAGTGACCCTCCCCAGGCTGTCTCAGTGGTCCAGCTCACCAACAGCTCCAGCATCAGCGTTTCCTGGGAGCCTCCAGCTCATAATGTCCAGAGCGGCATTGTTCGTGAGTACAAGGTGAGGCTACCTTCAGACTACCTCTCTTCTCCCTTCCTCTATTTGAAAGATATTCATTTCTGTGTGTATGCTCAGTCAGTGTCATTAAGTGCAATTTAGTATTCAGCCATTGCTCAGTTCGGCGCTAATTTGCTGTTTTGATAATACTGAATTAACAATTTGTAAATGCTTGTATTTTGTTGCCAATACATGTGCTAGTGCCAAACACTCAGTGGTGATATCCAAATCTCGTCTAAAGGCTGACTGTCCTTATCATCTGTTGGTGAAAAAACTGTCACTTCTGATTGTCTTTGCATGAACACAACACTGATTACTAATCATGGAGCTGCTATTCCAGAGGAAAATCAAAACATGCCAAAATGGGGCTTGCCGCTATGTTGTTTTAATTTTTCTTCCCATCTGTGCGAGTCAAGCTGAGAGTAATGACTAAGGGGCACATCAAAGATCCAACAGCTAATATACACAATTTGCAGCATTTGATTGTTAACTTAAATCAGTATTAATATCAAGAATATCTGATAAAAAAGAATACAAGATAAATATGTGTTTTTCTCCCCAGTTAGGTTCCTTGGCCAGTATTTTAGAGCATAACACAATGTCTGACTTTTCTTAGAGTTTGGAGTTCCACAGGCTAGCAAACTCGTACAAAAGAAAATTCAATTCAGTTCAATTTTATTTATACAGCACATTTAAAATACAACTTAAGCTGCCTAAAGTGCTTCACACAGAAGTAAAAAAAACAAACAAAAAAACAGAAAACATGACACACAGACAAAGAACAATAAAACACCAAGATATCCTGTCTAGCTGGAACTAAACGGCAAGGAGAACAGGTGCGTTTTTAGTCTTACCTGACTTAAAGACTCTGAGGATCTGACAGGCAGAGGGCGCTGTTCACAGTCTGGGCTGTGCGAGTCAAGCTGAGAGTAATGACTAAGGGGCACATCAAAGATCCAACAGCTAATATACACAATTTGCAGCATTTGATTGTTAACTTAAATCAGTATTAATATCAAGAATATCTGATAAAAAAGAATACAAGATAAATATGTGTTTTTCTCCCCAGTTAGGTTCCTTGGCCAGTATTTTAGAGCATAACACAATGTCTGACTTTTCTTAGAGTTTGGAGTTCCACAGGCTAGCAAACTCGTACAAAAGAAAATTCAATTCAGTTCAATTTTATTTATACAGCACATTTAAAATACAACTTAAGCTGCCTAAAGTGCTTCACACAGAAGTAAAAAAAACAAACAAAAAAACAGAAAACATGACACACAGACAAAGAACAATAAAACACCAAGATATCCTGTCTAGCTGGAACTAAACGGCAAGGAGAACAGGTGCGTTTTTAGTCTTACCTGACTTAAAGACTCTGAGGATCTGACAGGCAGAGGGCGCTGTTCCACAGTCTGGGCGCTGCCACAGAAAAGGCTCTGTCACCTCTGGTCTTGAGCCTGGCTTTGGGCACAGCCAGCAGGGGCTGGTCAGCTGACCTCAGGGTTCTGGGTGGAGTATAGGGCTCCAGTAACTCCCTCAGATAAAGAGGACCCATAGAGTACAGACATTTAAACACAATCAGTAACATTTTGAATTGCACCCGATACAACAGGGAGCCAGTGTAAGATGCACAGCACAGGCGTGATGTGCTCTTGTATCTTAATTTTTGTCAGCAGACAAGCTGCAGCGTTCTGGACTTCTGTAAGCACTGCAGGGAGCCCTCATCCAGCCCCACATACAAAGAATTACAATAATCCAGACATGGCGTTACAAATGCATGGACTGCTTTTTCAAAATCCGCCTGTGAAAGGTAGGGCTTTACTTTAGCAAGGAGCCTCAACTGAAAGAAGCTGGACTTTATGACAGAGCTAATGTGCTTGTTCAGTTTGAACATAGAGTCGACAATCACCCCAAGATTCCTCACTGTAGGGCGACAGTAAGAGTAAGCGACTGTCACGCCCAAGCAGGGGGTTAGTTTGGCCAAACACCACAATCTCAGTTTTATTTTGATTTAAGTTCAGGAGGTTTGTGCTCAGCCAAGTCTGCACATCCCTGAGACAGTCCTACAGAGCTCTGACTGTGGTCTAACTGTGGTCTGGCTGTCATTAGCGGTCACTGGCAGATATATTTGAAAGTCATCTGCAAAACAATGAAATGCAACATGGCGCTTTCTAAAAACATCACCCAAGGGAAGCATGTACAGAGCGAAGAGGGCCTGCGGTAGGGACACACAGAGGAGGAGTACTGTCCTAGGTTCACAGAAAAACTCCTGTCTGAGAGAGTGCTGTGCCCTTAATGCCACATGTGTCTCCAGGCGGGACAGAAGGATGCTGTGATCCACTGTGTCGAAGGCAGTTGATAAGTCTAAAAGCAAAAGAAACTGCAGATTTTCCAAAGTCAACAGTTAAAAGCAGGTCATTAAAAACGTTTAAAAGAGCTGTTTCAGTACTGTGTTAAAACCAGATTGGAATTTTTCACCAATTTCGTTCAGATTAAGGTAAGGTAAGGTTAAGGTAAGCCTGCAGTTGGTCATATGCAACCTTCTCTAAAATCCTAGACACAAAAGGCAACTTTGAAGTCTGAAGTTAGAAAGAATATTTGGGTCAAGATTAGTTTTTTTGATGATCTGGCTGGACCACAGCAGAAAAGGCATATTTTTCTTAAGATACCAATCATTGTAGCCACATATTACACATAATAGTTTTTGTTGCATAGTCTTACTCTACTTGCACCATATCATATCATATTTTATTATCAGTATTTTTATACCATTTTGTATCAGTATATTTTAATATTTGAGTTAAACAGTTATAATGAATTTATCTGTGCTGCACTGAGGCTAAATGCTTTGAATGGAGAGCTCATTGCTGCTTACTGCGCCTCAGTGCCGTGACATTGAAAAGCCAGCGTTTTGTATATATTTCCCTTCAATAACAGTGTTGTGTTTTGCTCAGGTTTGGTGCGTGAGTGAGAACCTGGATGTGGACAGCCAGATAAACCGGACAGTGGACGGGTCTGTGCTGTCCATTCTGCTGACAGGCCTGCTGCCCGACGTCCCCTACACTGTGGTGGTGGCTGCTGTCACTGGGCTGGGAGTGGGCGCTCTCAGCCCCCCTGTCGACCTGCTTCTCAGTGAGTCATCCAAACTGCAGTACTGCATAAAGACACAAAATGTGTTCAGATAAAGATTTAGATGTATTTACTAACTAGAGGATCTGTACACCACTAGGTCAAAAAAATGTATACAAGGCAGATGATGCATAATCCTTAAAAAAATCAATTCACAGCTTGAGCGAACAGTGCGAAAAGTCAAAAGATAGATTCAAATTATGGACAGTGTAGTCAGTGTGTGTTACCTGTACCTGATGTTCTAATGTGTTCAAAAAAGTGTCAAGAATATAAAAATGTTATTTGAAAGTTTGGTTGTAGAGATACTCTCATCATTTAAAAAAAAAAAAAGATTTCATATTTTCCTCATATTAAGTTCACAAAGATTATAACTGAAGGGTATGTTACTACATACTATGTGTATTTGCAGCATGACAGGCCTGAATTAATGTTAACTTTCTTTTTCACAGCTCTGCCACTGGAGTCTACAGTGAAGAAAAGCCGCAATTTCAGCCTATCAGAGCAGATCACAAATGTTATCTGCCAGCCGGCCTTCATCGCAGGGCTGGGCGTAGCAGCATGGCTAGTGCTAATGGGCTTTAGTGGTTGGCTGTATTGTCGACACAGAAGAAGGAAACAACTGGGGCATTACACCACCTCCTTTGCATACACACCAGCAGGTAAGAAAAGTAACTGTGCTTTGTATTTTTTTTGAGGATTTCATTTCAGCTTCAGTTTCAACTTTCTGTTATATATGACATTTTAAGGACTTTTCAACATTAAAAAGATAACATATTTTGTTTTAAGATGTTAATTTCTATGGCAACATTCCTAATTATTCATCATTTTGTAACCCATGGATAGGAATATGATATGCAGGGTGTACAACATGTGCCTGCCCCAAGGTTGCATAACTTAAAGGGGCATCTTGTATAAAAACTAGTGCGACTATAAATCCAATTGTGTAATGAAAGAAAGCTTTTTATGTGTTATCAGTAAAGTGGATGAAGGAGGAGCAGGTTTATGTTTCAACAAATCACAATGACAAATTTCCACTGAAGCATTAGGAATATCCTCAACTGATAAATGGTTTTAATTTCAACTTTTGTTTCACTGTAAGATAGACTTCACAAATTCTGTTAATTAAAATGTATCTATATCCCCATAAGGCATCTCACGTCTGGCAAACAGAGTCATCTGAAGACAGTCTGCATTATCAGTAAATCGTAACAGCTACAGTTTTTTTGGTTCTTTGGCTCAGTGGCACACAAACATACAGGAATAGTTGTTGTTTTTTTTTACTTTGCGCAGACAACAACTTTGAAGCAACAAATATGATCCAATTATTTCTTGAATTTTACCAATTGTTGAATTAAGACATTGAGTTAGACCCGCACTATGAAACTTCCAAGGTGTCCCTAAAGTGGCCAGGGAGTGTACTGTACATTAACAGTTTCACTGCCGCTGCCATGATTGTATTTCAATCCACTTCTTAATTAAATTACATGTGTATTGATTTGTGCTGAAGGCTGTTCTTATAGATCTTTCAGAGCTCTCACAGTTACAGTTAGGTCAATATTACACCCTATATCCACCATAATATGTACATTTTCACCCAAGCTGAAAGCTAGTTTAGGCTGAAGAATTATGCATGAGCTTTATGGACAACTAAACTGACAGAGGGATTAGTTATGTTTTATTTGAGGATGTCCATTTGACAGATTAGCTGCATAAATTACATTAATAAAAGAGTTTTAACCTAATAAGGGAGCTGGAAAGCCTTACTGATCCTACCTACTAATAACTATAGTCAGTCGAACTATTGCTGATTTTGACACTATTCTTTTTGATTGTTATTATCTCATATTAAGTACAAATGCTCTCTAGGAAACCTCTAGGTCTCTGAATGAAAGATCATTGAATATCTGCTATCACTATTAAGTTGTATGATTTGAAAATTGACAGTAACATGAATTTTCAGTAATTGCAACTGTTTAATTAACGAGCTGCCATGAGCCCTACAGTCTTTGCTGGTTTATTAAAATAATCTTGAAACATACGGCTAAACCTTTGTCTCTTTCTCATCTTGCAGTAGGTTTTGCTCACAGTGAGGGCTCAGGGATCATCAATGGCGGGTAAGGCACAGTGGCGTACCATTCATTCACATTGTTTTAACAGCCAAAATCATCTAATGACATCCTTAAATCTGTAGACCTGGCTTGTTGGGGTCTAATATGGGAAACTACCCATGGCTGGCTGACTCTTGGCCAACTCCGAATCTCATCCATAACAGCAAGGACTCTGTGGACTGCTGCTCAGGCAAACTGGACTCTGAAAAATACTACAACAGTAAGAGCATATCAAACATTTAAGTTCAACACATTTAACACTTTCTAACTTTGCTGCTTATTATGCATCAAAATATGACCAAAGGGTGTTCATCATGGCCGCTGTTAATGGGTGATCTTTTTTTTTTCAAAAGTATTTGAATGAGATTCACAGGGTCAGATTTTCAGGGCCAGAGAAATGGGATTGAGCATCTTTTAAAGTGCAACTCTTGTGTGATGTTTGTAAAGGGCTTGAGTGTTTGAAGTGTCTGCTGTGGTCCGTTTCAATACATCAAAATTATACCAAAGAAGAGATGACAGTGACACGATGAGAGCTGATGCTGAAAAAGTACTGGTTGTTATAGAACGTGTCCATTTTAGTTTGAGCCTGTGCTGGTCAAAACGTATTCTTATAACTACTAATAAAATATCATAAAATGCTCTATACACTGATCAAGGGCAACAAAATCATTGTTTTTAATATCTTTTCAGGTATAATGAACTACACCAACCAATCAGAGAAGAGAAGCGCTGCCTCCAATGACAGTCCCATCTACAGCACCATTAACACGACAGCGGACGACGACCTATTAGCTTATTATGACACATACTCCACCAAGTCCTACTCACAAGGCCCGGACCCATACAGCAGTAACCCAGCTCTGTACAACACAGGCCTGGTGGACCTCGACCAGTGGACCCTCCAGTCTGGCCAGTCGGGCTCAGAGTATGCCAAGCTTCAATACACCAAGAAGAACAATGGTGAGAAGGGTACTTTAAACAAGCACCATTTTGGCCATAGTTTAGTTTAGTTTATTGGTTTATTTTAACAGGGACCACATTAATTTCATAAAAGAAGAGATGCTTTACACCAGATTCAGCTAAAGCTAGTTTCATCTGCAGTAAAAGAAGAGATGCTTTACACCAGATTCAGCTAAAGCTAGTTTCCATCTGCAGTCCCCGGGCAGGTTACAAACAATTAAAATACATTTAAGTATCCAGTCATTTACAATCAAACCATGCATTCTCCTATTCTTTCATTTAAAAGCATTACACTCCACATTTCCACATTTAAAAGTACTCAAATATATGTCAAAAATTATCATATAAGCTACCACGTGCAAATAAGTGTTGACAAAGGACTTTTTTAGCATTATAAGAGAAGTTTCTCAGGTCAGGGGAGAGTTTCAGTCTGTCTGAATGAGAAGGCTGTCTGTGCAAAGGCTGAGCTACATCTGGGGAGTCTGCAGTCATTGTGACTCGTGGACCTGGATGTTCTGGTGGTCTGCTCAGAGCAAAGTGGTGGAGGTGCAGCACTGTTTAATATTCAATGTATTAATTGGACATCTGAATACACAATCAAGTTCTCAAAGTTTAACATTATATATTTTGTAAGAATTTGACAATGATGATGCTTTAGTGGTTTCTTGTCTAGCACTTTTACTGCCTGATTATACAGAGATTTTAGTGGTTTTAATATTGTCTCACTTGCTTGAGACCAATTGGAAATGCAATAGTTTATATGAGAAATGATCATAGCATCTAGATCAGTGGTTCTTAACCTGGGTTCGATTGAACCCTTGGGGTTCGGTAAGTCAGTCTCAGGGGTTCGGCAGAGGTCAAGACACGCAACCGACTCAGATGATTCGTGATGACACGCCCCGCTTGGCCATCACCGAAGGGTTCGGTGAATGTGCATATGAAACTGGTGGGGTTCAGTACCTCCAACAAGGTTAAGAACCGCTGATCTAGATAAACCTTTGCTGCATCATAGTTCAGTGTATTTCGAATGTGCCATGGTGCTTGTACTTCTATTTGAGTACATGTTTAGCCATGTAACTGTACTTTTACTTGAGTAGGCCTGCATATTTTCAGTACTCTTATTTCCACCACTGGTTCTTGGACACTTCTGGGAGTAATGTAGCATGAAGGGTGAATGTTACTGCCCCCAGACATAATAATTATCACAGTATTTTTTTCAATTTTCTTTCTATTCTTTCTAATCTTTCTATGTATTTTTTATATAAATTCATTAAAAAGTTGGTTTATCCTCATTAAAAAGTAAGATATAAAACAGTTTATTTCTTATGATGATTCATTTTTCGCATTTTTTTTTTCTGAATGATTAAAAATTGTTTTCAGCTTATGTCATTTTTTTCTCAAAGCGTATTAGTCATTCAAAACAATTATGTTTCCAGACAAACTGCTAAAGCAGAGGTCCTCAGGCCTGACCTCAAAGCCAGCCACTCTCACATGGATGGATGTCCTGTCTCTGCCCCTTCCTGACACTAAGGACATACACAGCACAAAAATGCAGGAGCAACAACTGAACAGGTAAAATAATTATGTCTGTTTTGTTTCAACACAGCATGCTCCTTCCTCTTAACGCACTGCCAAATCTTCATTTAGAGTGAATATTAATAACTTCAAGGCACTCCCTAAATGACAGAGAGAGTTACGGCTGACAGATATCAAACCTTCCCCTAACTCTGTGCTGTCAAACCAAACTTGAGTGAAGTTGTGTGTCTGGGGACTGGGTGAATTAACTACAGTCATGTCTCCGGGCGCTGCATACATTGAGTTGTAGGGTTACTGAGAGGAGCCTGTTCTAACTAACCTTGACAGATGAGGATGCAGGGTGACTGCTGAGGGCTGCTGTCTTTTGTAATGACATTAACTTATGTCTGACAGCTAAAATTAGTGCTTTGCCTTTTTAGCGACATGTCATTAAATTTACTTTGACAGGGTTATACAAATAAGGGATGTTCTCTATCAAAGTTGTCTTTATGCATACACTATGCTTTTTTTTTACATTTAACATAACATTTTAAGGTCTTTTGGGCAAATTTTAAATAAATTAACACATGACATAAATATCTTAGGACGTTAAGAACATCATACATTCTCTTTTGGCACCTCTCACATGTTTAGTGATAGACTAAGTCTTATCCCTTAACATGGTTATTGATTCAGTTTTTGTTTTGCTCTGCATATTTTATGCTCAAAATGCCTTCTCGTGAAGCAACGACTAAAAAGCATGAGAAGGCACTTGTGTCTTAATACAACCAGCTGTAAATACTACCAGTCTGTCCTCTTCACAAACAGTTGGAGCCGTTGCTGACTTTATTAGCACTGGCTTTTTCCGGGTTAGATATTTATATTCCTTCAGTTTTCACCTGGGCAGCTGTGGCATCTGTATGGACAGAATGAACAATGCACCAAATTGTGTGAAGCATTTGCGTCTAGAAAAGGAGCTGTATAAAACAAATGCATTTTATTATTACATTTCCAATGTTTTTGTTTTTTTTTTAGCCCTGAGGATGAGGATGAAGACTGGTGCCCTCCGTTACCTGCCAGAACCTATTTGATGGACAGCTCCAAAGAAGAACTTTCAAGTCCCATGTCTAAACAAGACGAGGCTTCCTACACTCCAATACGTCTGCCCTCGCCCCAGAAAGACCACCGCCAGCCCAACCACACTTCACATCTCCCAACCTTTGACCTTTTGTCTTGGCAGCGCCCTAGCTCCCAGATCTCACAGTCCAACCCTGATCTGTTTACAAACAAGGAGGAGGATGTCTACCACACAAGCCACTGGACTGACACTTTCACTAGCGATACTTTCGGCAAAGGTTAGTTTGAGCTTAATATAAACATACTATTAAGACATTTTATGTTTTACCAAAGGAAGTCACCAATGGAAAGGCCATACGGTACATTCAGTAAATTAAGACACGCATTCCAACAACTGTTTAAGCTTTTGATACGGTACAAGCACAAACCAGTAACTCAAGCAGAGAGAGAGAGACAGAGAGAGAGAGGGAGGGAGGGAGGGAGAAAACTGTTAATTAATATTCTCATTAATTTGTCTCAGAAAAATCTTCCCCTGATGTGAGCTCTGCCGTCATGGTACACAGACCCAGGAGCAAAAAGAAGCTTTCGAACGATGCTCAACTCTGCAGAGACCTACAGGGTCTGGCAGGTACATTCCTAACAATAGTAAAAAAGTTTTTTTGGGGCATTTTCTGAATCAAGCCACATTATTGCTGCTCTGTTGTGTGTAAAATTGTATTCAGGCCTGCCCCCTCTACCTGCCCCTCCCCCCACCGAAGACTCCCTAAAGCTGTTAGCAGATGTCCTGGGCCACAGCCGAACTGACAGTACTATGCAGAGAGATGCCAGCGACCTGTCCAGTCTTCAGAGGAGGGAGGGACATTTTTCACCACAGAGAACAAGGCCGACTAAATGGACACTGCAAGGTGTGTAGTGAAAACACTCATTCATCATAATGCATTCACAATTTAACCATTTTATTGTTTTCCAACCTAGCAATGGTTTTGATTACTGTACCTAGTGTAAAAATAGCTGACACATGGACATATTTGTTTTGTGCAGATGAGAATGTAAACCCATATGCTCAGTCGACTTTCCTGCCCAAAGTACAGATGTCTGGGTATGGCCCTCTTGGTGGGCCAGTCCTTCCAAGGCCCTCCACAACCCAGCAGAGAAAAGATGAGGTACATCTAGTTTTCTTCATTTCATATAGAATTAATGTTCCAAAAGTTAACTGGTATTTGGCTACTGAAAAATGCTTAGAATCCATACTTAACCATGGATGTTATAGATCTGTCTCTATATTGCTTAAATACTAAAAATATTTTTTCTTTTTTTTTCAGAATCTCATGTAGACAAGACTGTGACGTTCGTATTGTGTTGCCATGGTACCAGAGAAACCGCAACAAGTATCAAGGCGCGCCATCTGCCTTCTGTCTGTTCCTCTGGTTCATTTATTGACAAATATTAGTGTTCAATCTTTATTTTGGGTGATTTGTTGCCCACACATTCATGTACAGTAAAAAGGACAATTTACATTTTTATACATGTAATAAGATATATTGCTAAAATCGCAGTATAAAAGAACCCAATATTTTTGAACATAGCTTACGCATATTGTACAGGAGATTACTGAATGTATCATCTATTGACTGGTACTGATATTACATTTGAGTGACTGGAAAATGGGGAGTTGTATTTGGTATGAATGTGCATGTGTAGTGTAAAGACTTTGGACCTTCCATCTCTGTATTACTGTAGAAACATCACCTGAGTGTTGTCTTTTTTAAATGAACAATAAAACATTTGTAACAAAATCCTTTGTTTTGATTCATGACCGAAGTCCCCTTGTGGGTAAACTTCTCACTTCCCAAAGTGTTGTACATTAACACTTCATTCTACACCTGTGGCCTCTCTGTCTGTTCAAACATCAATAAAACAGCGAGTCTGTGTCTTGCCCACACACAGCTACAGTATATACAATATAGTATGGAATTTCGAGTGACTGGCAAGTAAGTTACCTTACAAGTTACAGAACATTATATTAAAATTGTGTTAAAGTCAAGTGTAAAGAAATAGCACGTCACATAAAATAGATTGTAGAATATAAATTCAGTGTTTGTATCAGTTTTTCATTTATAAATGCCACGTATGACTGCACTGATATGTAGCGATAACATAATAAAAAGGTAATAAATTGTGCCATCTTGTGGAGAAAAATGCACAATGTTAAAATATGTAGACCTGTAGCCACTGCACTACTAGGCCCTAATATAAGTGCATTTACATCTTTGGTGATTTACATTTTTACAGGAGATATTATAATGTTATTGTTATGTATGCACTTTATCCTTATTGAAGAATGGTGCTTATATACAGTTTGTAAAATGAAGTGTACATGTCACTCTGCAGTTCCATCAGAACATCAGGGATCTCATAATGAAAACCCATATTTATATCACATGGCAGCCTTACATTTTAAAGTCCAAATTTAAATACACTTTTAATTCAATCTTTGTTTATGGTGTCAAACTTATATCATTTACTAATTTTTTGTCAAAAACTTCCACACTCACAGTTCTTTTGGCCACCCACAGCTAGTTGTGGCACGTAATTAAGGAAAAGCAGTAAAGTACTGTACTTAAGTATAAATTGTAGGTATCTGTACTTTACCTAAATAGATTTTAAAGTGGCTACTTTTTACTTTAACTTTACTACATTTCTACTCCACTACACTTTTAACTAAACTGAACAGTAAAAGTAATTTTGATTATTGTCTGAGACCTGTGAAAAGGTTGAGGGGCTATTTTATTTTTAACACATCTGTAGTTTGAGCAAACAAAAATATAAAAAGAAAAACAGGTAGGAAAAAAAAAAACGATCAATTCAGTTGTTTCTGTTGAACAAAATTAAGCACAAATCTTTGAATATTTGAAGCTTTATTATCTCAAAATCTGCACAAAATACTTTTACTTTTTACTCTTTAAGTCAATTTTTAAATGGGTACTTTAATACTTTAATACTATTTTTTCATGTGATACTTTTACTTTTACTTGAGTGTTTCTTTGCTCTGGTATCTGTGCAAAGAAACAAAATTGAGTACTTCCTCCACCACTGCCCACAGCTCATCTCTGCACTGTTCATTTGACCTTGGGCTCTTTTCCCAACCATTTGGTGCACAGCAGGTTCAACTTCAGCTGCTTAGTGACATTTTTACTAGGCCTATTACAGGAGGAAAAACAAGACCATTTTTAAACTTAGTAAAGAGTTTATAAAACAAATCTGAATTATGCATGGAATGAAATAAAGTGAAATATTTCAATGAATTTTTGTTGTATTTTTCTTATAAAATACACTGTTACAACCTAGTTTTTGTAAATCAAATGCAGCTTATGGTATGTAGATTGTGAAATGAACCCCAGGTATCCACTTCACTCAGAACATATGAACTTTGCACCAGTATGATTTAAAGAGCATTTTTGAATGAGTTAGGCAAAGGTCTAAGATTTCTGGGGGCTTTCCCTCTTGTTTTTTCTCTTTTACTGTACATCAAAGTGACAGACCACAGCACAGCAATAGGCTCCATAATTATGAATAGAAATGTGATAGGTTGTTACTCATGAGTTTGGTGTGCTGGCTGCAGAGCATTCTCAATTCAAACTCCTGTGTCATCAGTATTACCGCGCTTTAACAGTTTTGTATTTTCAGCAGATTCCCTAAAACACAAAACTCTGCTCTGTGATTGGCTGTGGCTCTGAGGGCCCTATTGTTTCAGTGGTCTGCTGGTTCGCCATGGTTTTCTATGCACAAACAAAACTTTACTGCCAACCAGGACATTATTGGGATCCTGGGTGCAGTGATAGCCCAAAATATTAAAATCGTTATTATTTACACAAAAGGAATATAGAAAGGTAAGTTATTAACCATTCTAATCGAGTAGCGTAGTGATATCAGTGAATATTTTATAAATATTTTATAACTTAAGACTAATTGTATGCTAACATTTACAATTATTATTTTATAAAACATGACACTGTATGTATTGTGTTTAATAACAGCTTTTTAAATGTTGGTTATTGTGTTTGTATGTATGATTATTTAAATATTTGACCACAAACTATATAATATACAATGTTTTTGTTTTGGATGTTTTTGTTAAACTATAGGACATATTTTAGGCCAATTTTATTTTGTCATCTTTTTAAAATGGTCAACAGACTCAACATTCTCAACTCACCTCACACTCTTTATCTAAGTTCTAGTGTAGTCTGTTGTCCAGCTTTTTAAAAAAGAGGGTTCTGACCACTTTCTGTCAGAGCAATCACTCTTACTGTGTAATGTAATGTAATCTCACTAATAATAATTGTTACTTATTTTTGCTGCTTGACTTACTAAACTGTAGTCCACTGTTTTTTACCTTACAATGACAAATATATACAATTTTATTCTATTTGTTTCTACTGTATCCCCAACATCTGATTCAATAATAATAATATAACAACTGGTATATTAGATTTTTGTAAAGAAATAAAATATAAAAGGCTTGACCAACATTGCTTTGAAAAGTTGCCAATCCAGGATCTAGACAAGGTCTGTACCAGGACTAAAACTAAAACTAGGTCCAGAACTAAAACCAGAACTAACTAAACCAGTAAATGAGAGAAAACATTAGGCTGTACTTGTACTGCTGTACAAGTGAAAGGAATTGGGGCATCGCTACTGTACTGTGTGTGTACTGTACTACTGTGAGACTGATAATTCTCTTTGACAGTGACGATGTACAGCTTCATGGGTGGTGGGTTATTCTGCGCTGGAGTCGGCAACATCCTTCTGATCGTCTCCACAGCAACAGACTACTGGATGCAGTACCGACATGCCAGCAATTACATGCACCAGGGTCTGTGGAGATACTGTGTGCCCGGGAAGTGCATGACACACACAGACAGCATTGGTAAGAGCTGGGCCCAAATGATGCTCATTTAATATTGTCCATATTCCAGAACAATGCAAAACAAAATTCACATGATGTTAGAATGTAAAGTTTTTGCGTTATTTTTGTCTGTACCTGCCCACAGCTTATTGGGACGCAACACGAGCCTTCATGATCCTCTCCCTGCTGGCCTGCTTTATTGGAATTGTAATTGGTATAATGGCTTTTATCCACTACTCATCCTTTGACAGCTTTGACAAGACATTTGCAGCTGGCATCCTCTTCTTCATCTCTTGTAAGTCCTCATAAGTACAAATTACAACCAAAAATAATATCATGCATACTGCCTCCAACATTATGGTGAAAGACAAACAGGACAGTAACAAGATGGACAGTAAACTGGACAGTAACAAGATGTCCAGGTCAGAATGAACTGGCCAGTGTTTTGTATATTCTGTTGTATGCACCATACTGAGATATATGGCCATACTGGCTTGTCAAAACCTGATCTGTCTGGATGAGAGACTGCTGGGAATGACAGGTACCACAGTAGGGTACCAGTGGCAAAACTGTGTTTGTGTTCTGATGGAGAGGCTGAGCAAATTGGCAGCCTCGCTTCTGTCAGTCTGCCCCAGGGCAGACTGACAGGGTAGTAGCTTACCACCACTGAAGGCGGAGTGAATCAATAATAATATGTAAAGCAGTGCGAGTGTCTTGAAAGGCTCTATTTAAATCTGATGCATTATTATTATTATTATTTATTTATTTATTTTTATTTTTTTTTATACTGACATTGAAATAAGATTATTTCACTAAGACTAAGTTCTATTTTTCCCCATGTGTTTAGGCTTCTTTGTGTTGCTGGCAATGGCAGTATACACTGGAGTGACCGTGAATTACTATGGAAAACGCTATGGCAGTTGGCGCTTCTCCTGGTCCTATATAATGGGCTGGGTTGCAGTTGTGCTAACCTTCTTCTCAGGTGAGGAGTTTGTTATAAATGATACCCATGTTCATGAAAACATCACAACCAATCATAATGGTACCTTTTAGGTATCTTCTACATGTGTGCGTATCGAATGCACGAATGCCCAAGAAACTCCAACTCACGCTGAGCACACAAATCAACATCCTGATGCTATTGGCCTTAAGGAGCCTTTATCCCAAAGAACTAAGTACCTAAAATCTCCTGTTCAACTTAATATTTTTAAAGTTACAAAATAAAACAAATGTCTAAATAGCCTACTGTAGTCATTCTAGCAGTTCTGTTTGGGGTTTTTTTTGTTTTGTTTTGTTTTTTTCTTTTTTTTTTTACAAAGTTTAGATGAACTATTATCTCATCAAATGCAAATACATGGTGTATGTATGTGAATCTAAGTTCTCAAGTGATGATGAACTTACTGTAGTGTTCTGGTGTAAGGAATCACGCCGAATTTCTTCTGGCTGTTTATTTTCTGAACACATGGTGTGGGTTACTATAGGCCGTAACCCACACCAAAACAAGAGCGAAACAACAGCAGTCTCAACTCACTAGAGCCAGTCTCCAAAACAGACCAGTAACTGACCAATAGAACCTTGACATCCACTTGTCGGCATAGTAACCATACAAAAGCAGTTACATTAACAACAACACATAAACAGTTATAAGAACATCAGAAGGTATCGACAAGATCCTAAACAATATTTTGAATTTACAGTCAAATTTAATTTATTTTAGTTTTTTATTAAAATCAGATTATTGAGGTTGTTAATAATCATGTGAAGGAAAGATTGCACATGTGTGTTACATTTAATCTACTTCCTCATTGGTGGGTTCACTGGGGGCATCAAGGGGACCAAGCATAAGAGCATCCATTCCTGTTACAGTTTGGTGATGATGGGTTTACACACTCTCCCCAGTCCCTTCTGCTTTTCCGCATAGTCTTCTTCCAGTGCTTCCTAATAACAAATAGATTCTGGTGAGAAATGTTTTGACAACATTATAAAAAATAGCCATGACATGAACTCTCTTGGTTGCTGTCCAGCCAGCCAATCACATTAAGTCCATAAAATACATGTAGGCCTAACTGAGTGACAACTTTTTTCTCAATGGGATAAAACTGTGTGTTAAAGGACAAACAAGAAACATGGAAGGCTAGAATTATAGTTGAACAATGTGTTCATTTAATCATTTAGTGTAATGGTGAAGGAAGACATCGCAGGCCAGGTAGAGAGTTAAAAGAAGTTTTATCTCATGAGATGGGTGAAAATAACAGACAGCAGGCACATGTATTGGTTGTGGTTATGTTGTGTTTGTGTGTGTGTTTGTGTTACATTTTAAGGAAGTTGTACAGTACTTATAACCCAAAAAAGGTACTATCTATAGAAGACTGGTCCTAAGGACTTAAACTAAATTTACATACTGTCCATATAAGGTCATAAATAGATACACCGTCAGCTGTTACAGGAAAGCAGAATAGGTCACCAAAAGGATGCTTTCAGTCACTGAAAGATGGATTACAAGGGCCTCTTATCAAACTAAAGATGAAAAGCCATATCGTGTAACCGAAGTAGCAGGTTCCAGTGCAGACATCTTAAAATAAGCATGTGTCACATTCTTACAAGTTTACCTCAATGTTTGTATCACACAGTATTTAACACAAAGTTAAGAGTAAAACAAATAAAAACAAAAAAATCATGCTTACATTTAGCCACTGAAGCTACCGTAGGCCTACCCATTCCTGTTGAGCTTCACCTTTCAGTTGTGGTGTCGTTTTGATGGGCTATGGGATTTTAAAGGGTTCAGGGCTCTTCTTAACCCTTCTTGAAACTCTCTAAAACAAAGGTGGGAGCAATTCTAGCCAATGGTGAGTCACAAACTACACATGCAGTTGAGAAAACTAACCAAGTGAATGACACTAATTAGTACCTGGGGTGGAATCTGTAGGCTCTGAAGTGAACAAACTTCTAAAACCTATTAATGGAATGACAAACATCCTGGTCATCTCAAGTTTTAAGGCTGTTTTTATGGTGGGTGGGCAAGAACTGCATTCAAATGCTTTTTAAAGGTATATGGAACTTTCTGGAGGTGGCACGTCACCTGTAGGGTTCCATGGGAATACAAAGTTAAAGTTTTCATTGTATTTGACAGCAAAAAATGCCAGTAATTGAATAGATTATAGGTTTAATGCCATAGTGTGGAGCACTCCATAACAATAACTCTATTGAGACAAGCAGGTGGCAGACCTCCCACTAGAAAGGTTTCATAGTGCCGCTTTAAATAGGTCTTGATGTTACTTCAAAGAGGTTCATTTTGGTCTTCCAGTATTATTTTCAAATAAATGTTCTTTTTAACAGACCAGTGTGTTGTTTAAACAGACCTTGACATGTTTTGGATTAGTATTAATCATAAAAGTGAACTCCAAATCCCAGTCTGTCCAATGTCTGTGCAGTCTTTTAAACAGACATTAGAAGTATAAGAATAGAGTGGATGAAGGATGCAGCTGCCGCTCTCTACTGGCAGAATTGTGTTGGTTAATTCTGGATGCCTGGGGAGAGAAGGGACACGTGCCATATCTGAGCAAATTTGTGTCTCTGAGAAAATGTTTAAGGAACCGAAGGAAATAATAAATACTAATAATCAAATTGGGATTTATTCTCTAGTGGGATTTATTCTCTAAAATCTACATTTTGCATGATATAATTACTATTTGGAAACAAACTTGGATGTGTTTATTTTTGTCAGAATAAAGGTTTCCAATAAATAAAATATAAAAACACAGAGCTGCAGGAAAAAATGCATTAGTTGTTATTTTATTGTATACATAAGACAGAATAGAAACATCTGTTTTTTTTGGGTTTTTTTTTGTTAAAATCAGTTAATGAGGTTGAAATACAGATTTGATATAAAAGACATTCTGTTTGTTATGACATTTAATCCACCTCCTCAATGGTGGGTCCACTGGGGGCACTGTAATAGGACGCTCCAGCTCCGCCCGAGGGACCAGACATCCCGGGCATCGCTCCTCCCTCATACACTTTAGTGATGACGGGAATAGCCACTCTCTCCAGCTCCTTCTGCTTTTCCACATATTCATCTGTGGATGCTTCCTGATAATAAATAGTTTCTTGTGAGAAATGTTTGGACAACAACATAAAAGAGTGTTAATAACCAGATAGAACTCACTTGGTTACTGCTCAGCCAGTCAATCACATCTTTGCACTTGTCAAGGACAGATCTCTTGTCCTCATCACTGATTTTACTTTTGAATTTCTGGTCCTCCGCAGTACTCTTTATTTGGTAAGCGTATGACTCTAAGGCATTCCTCGCATTGATCCTCTCTTTGACTTTTTCATCCTCATCCTTGTACTTCTCTGCATCGTTCACCATACGCTCAATTTCATCCTTGGTCAAGCGACCTGACCAAAAACAGGACAGGATGTTATATATCTTTAATATAACATCAGTTACACCAATGATGTTGCATATGTACCTTTTTCATTTGTAATTGTGATCTTGTTTTCCTTTCCGGTGCTTTTTTCTACAGCAGACACATTCAGTATACCATTGGCGTCCAAGTCGAATGTTACTTCAATCTTAGGAATCCCCCTTGGACCTGGGGGGATCCCAGTCAAATCAAATTTCCCCAAACTGTTATTATCTTTGGTCAATGATCTTTCACCCTCAAACACCTGGCAAAAACGAATGTTGAGTCTTTAGACAGCTGAATGAATCTCATGGAAACAAAATATGTAAGAATATTAACAACTACGGTATATACTGTTAACATTTCATAGTGGAGCTTACGTGGATGAGCACACTGGACTGGTTATCAGAGTATGTAGTGAATGTTTCGGTCTTTTTTGTTGGGATCGTAGTGTTTCTCTTAATAAGACTTGTCATGACTCCACCAGCCGTCTCAATGCCCAAAGACAATGGGGTAACATCCAGAAGCAACAGGTCCTGAACATTGTCAGACTTGTCCCCCATTAGGATGGCTGCCTGCACAGCTGAAAACAAGCAAGGGGTTCATCAGCAGTACTTCATATATCAACATATAATAGTTACTGTAATGAACCTAAAGAAATATACCAGCTCCATAGGCCACTGCCTCGTCAGGGTTGATGGTCTTATTGAGTTCCTTCCCATTAAAGAAGTCTTGCAGTAGTTTCTGAACCTTAGGAATGCGGGTGGAGCCTCCAACTAAGACAACCTCATGTATATC
>KN485523.1:0-20115 GCA_000787095.1 Periophthalmodon schlosseri | reverse complement strand
AAGAACAGCCAGGACACTCTGCTAAGGTGTGTGTGTGCAAGTCTTAGCTTTGGTTGGTTATTGAAATATGTCTCAATAATAAAAATAGGATGTTTAATGAAAATCAAAAAATATAATTAAAGAAATATTTAAAGAAGTTTTTTTACTAGACTTTTTTGTAGAGTTACTGTAATGTATTTGCGATGAAAGGATATACAACATGACCAAAACAAATGGAGTGACAGGGTTGGTCAGGATCCCAGATTGTGACCAATACAGAGGTTTGAGAATAAAGGCAGAGTTGCACTTGTTGCTGCAGAGAGCCACACGTTTGGTTAAAGATATGATTTATGACAGTTTCCTGCAAATTTGAGCTCAGTGCGGCTGTGCCAAGAAAACCCAAGGACATGTGGGATCACGGTCTAGACTGACAGTGGAGATAACACCTGCTTTAAACTGTTTACACTGGCACATGCACCGGCAGCCAGACAAATAGTGGAAGAGATGGCACCTTTAGCCCGTAGTCATTCACTAGAACAATAGTCTTGCATATTTTGGAAGATGTAGTTTATAAACAGGGCTTAGATTTACAAATCTTAAAACCATCTCTTTACCTTTGCAGCGCGGAGGCTCTCCAAACCATGTTCTTATTGATGAGCCCTAAGCAGCTTTATGAGCACTTCAAGGATGACTATGAGATCCATGACATCAACTGGAATGAAGAAAAAGCCACTGCCATCCTGGAGTCCTGGCAAAGGAAATTTGTTGAAGTGAGTACATACACTTTAAAGGACCTAATGGAATATGTTTTGCCAAGGGTGGGATTGAAAAGCGAGTGAAACTTCTTGTTCCTAGTGTCGTTTTGTTTTTGGACACACATTTAAAAGCTGAATTCCATCAGTCCTCAGCTGCCTTGTAAAGCCAATCGTGGGGCACTCCAGGGCACTAGGTATATACTATTTATATGTATGTGTGTGTGGTAGGCCAGTCATCTCTCTCTGTCAGAGACCTAGTTATAGGAACAAGCTGTTGCCCTGATAACTGACACCCACCACAGTGCTAGTAAGGAGGGGAAGCCGGTCATCAACATGTGGACTAGTGGAAGTGGGGGTTACACAACTCCAAATTGACAAAGACACTGAGCCCCCCTTTTTCACTAGATACATTAAAAGAGCAAGTACAGCTGTGTGTTGGAGATTGGCGGTGATTACTAACCGCTCACAGGTAGAAAAGCTTTTGAGGAGTGTTGATCAATTTGTGGCATGGAGCAGTGGAGAGAGAGAAGCCCCCTCCAAAGCCATCTGATCCCATCCATTTTCACCTTTGACCTCACAACCTCTGGCATCTGTGCTCATTACTCCTCAGTTGTCATACTCTCACACATGCAATCGCGCACACACGCACATTTCAAAGGAGCTGTTAAAATATGGGTCTCTCACTCAGGAATCATTAGCAACCCAATACATTGTAGTCATTTTGTTTTTGTATATTTTTGCTAACGTTATTTATGTTGATTTACTAGGTGGTCCATGAGAGTGTCCCATCTAACTCCAGCCAGTCCCTTCATGCTTTCTCTACTACCACCCTCAACGATATCATGAAGTCCTTCTCTGATGTCAGTGTCATCAGGGTTGCTGGTGGATACCTTCTAATGGTAATTTTGGCAATGAAAATCTAGATTTTACTTTTAGTTTGGGCTTATTTATATAATTTGTATTGTGTTATTATTCTCATTACATGTATGCTTTCTTTGTAGTTGGCCTATGCCTGTGTGACCATGCTGCGCTGGGACTGCGCTAAGTCCCAGGGTGCTGTGGGGCTTGCTGGCGTACTTTTGGTAGCTTTGTCTGTGGCTGCTGGATTGGGTCTATGCTCTTTGCTGGGCCTGTCCTTCAATGCTGCAACCACACAGGTAGATCTAAAAACTATAACTACACAACACATTATATGTTTTAATCTTAAACCTAAGTTATGCTTTAATAAATCCTTTCTTCCACAGGTGCTTCCATTCCTGGCTCTAGGCATTGGTGTAGACGACATGTTTCTGTTGGCCCACTCCTTTACAGAAACGAGCTCTAACATCCCCTTTAAGGTAACCCTTTTAGAGTCTTTTAATGTATACTGTGTTTTGTGTTCTTCTCTAACCATGCATTTACTTTGTAGGAGAAGACAGGAGACTGCTTGCGTCGCACTGGCACCAGTGTGGCTCTGACTTCCATCAACAACATGATTGCATTTTTTATGGCAGCCCTTGTGCCCATCCCTGCTCTACGAGCGTTTTCATTGCAGGTATGTTTTGCACATAATCTTCAAAGACATCAGCACAATCGCCCACTAAGGGGCCTGGGGCTTCTGTGAAAATGAATAGGATAACTTAAGGGAAGTGACATTTATTCGGACTCTTTGTTCCCACTTTTATTGCCACTGCACCTACAGGGCTATTTGTGTGCGTGTATTTTATTGTGGAATAATCTAAAGAAGAGACAGGCTAAAAAAAATAGACAAAAAGAGGGTAGAAGAGTGCATAGTATATCATTGGTCGTCAAAGCGGTTTGCTCTGATCTGTGGGTGGTCTGGCTAACACACAAGCATGCCCTAGACATACACAGAGTGGAAACCGCGAGCTAGTTAGATTGTCAGCTTTAGAGACTGGGCTGAGTTTGAAGCCAGCTTTGGATGATGGTTTTGCACTGACTTGCAACAAAAATACTGTGTAGTATAGAGTCCTCTTTCATGTATATTCTTGGTAGAGTATTTTCACATCATGCAGTTATTTACATTTTCCATATGTCTCCCACAGGCAGCTGTTGTGGTTGTGTTCAACTTTGCCATGGTGCTGCTCATCTTCCCCGCTATCCTCAGCTTGGACCTTCACCGCAGAGAGGACAAGCGGCTGGACGTTCTGTGCTGCCTGTACAGCCCCTGCTCCGATCGCGTCATCCACCTCTCCCCCCATGAGCTGTCAGATGCAGGGGAGCAGTCTCATGCCTCTACAGCCTCCACTCACCAGTATGCCACGGGGTCCACCATCACCACGAGCACTCACATCACTACCACTGTGCAAGCTTTTACACAGTGTGATGCAGCAGGACAGCACATTGTCACCATTCTCCCACCAACATCGCAGATATCCACCAGCCCATCTGTTATCGTCTGCAATAATTCTCAAACACAAGGTAACGAAAGCTTGTTTTTGTTAAGTGAATGCGCCAACTTTATTCCAGATCTTAATCATCTTATTCTTGTTTTTATTTAGCTACAACGCCAACACCAACTAGTACTGTCACCGACCCCTTCGGATCTCAGCTCTTCACCCCCACATCCAGTTCCACGCGGGATCTTCTGGCCCAAGTGGAGGACTCTAAATCAGGGAAAAAGTGTGTCCCCCTGCCCTTCTTGGACTGGAACCTGTCAAGCTTTGCCCGGGACAAATATGCCCCTCTGTTGTTGAAGCCCAAAAGCAAAGCTATTGTGGTGGTCTTATTCCTGGGACTACTTGGACTAAGCCTTTATGGGACCACCATGGTGCACGATGGACTATACCTCACAGACATTGTGCCAAGAGACACTAAGGAGTATGACTTTATCGATGCGCAGTTCAAGTACTTCTCTTTTTATAACATGTACATGGTCACAAAGGACAAATTTGATTATGCCCGGTCACAGAGACTACTCATTCAGCTTCACAATGCCTTCAATTCAGTGAAATACGTGGTTCGGGACAGCAACAACAAGCTACCCCGGATGTGGCTGCACTACTTCCAAGACTGGCTAAGAGGTAAGAAATCCATTTTGTTTTTTGAATGTCTAGGTAAAGAAATGTGGTGATTTCCCCTAGAGCCTTGCGATAATGATGTAAGCATTAGGTTTTCAGGTTTTTAGCAAAGGACATAAGTGCATAAGTGTGTAAGGGTGAAAATTTGTGAAGGGTGAGTGAAAGTTCAGCGGTACTGTTCACCTGGGCTTTGGGTGGTGCCGTAGACTGGCTGGGGGTCACAGGTTATCTTTGTGAAAGTTCCCCAGGCTAGAAGTTGTCAGAGGCCCAGTCAGGAGGAAGTAATAGCTAACAGGTCAATCAGAACCATCTGAGTGCAAAATGAGATGAAACAACTTCATGTTTGACTATTTCATCTTTGCTTTACATGTTCTAGTCAAAATAAAGTATTTTTGTGAATGGCAGAGTCTTACAAGTGTGTTTTACCTCACAGGGCTTCAGGTTGCGTTTGATGCAGACTGGCAGTCAGGCAGGATTACAGCCGACAGCTATCGCAACGGCACAGAGGACGGAGCTCTGGCCTACAAGCTTCTTATCCAAACAGGGTCCAAGAAAGATCCATTTAACTACAGCCAGGTATGTATCTATCAAAGGTTTATCTATTTGTAGTTATTGTTTTTTTCTGACCAGCTTGTAACATTTTTTTTCTTTTTCAGTTAACCTCTCGTCGACTGGTGGATTCAGAAGGTCTCATCCCACCTGAGGTCTTTTACATTTATCTTACTGTTTGGGTCAGTAATGATCCTTTGGGCTACGCTGCGTCCCAGGCCAACTTTTACCCCCATCCCAGAGAGTGGATCCATGACAAGTATGACACCACGGGGGAGAATCTGCGCAGTAAGTATCTCATCTGAAAACAAATTACTTTGGCCTTAAGCTGCCTTAACTGAAAATGCATGTCTAATGTTGGCTTGCCAAGCACTGTTAAGGCAAATTTTCTGGCATTTAGACTATGAACCACCTTGTTTTCTTCCTTCTTTTTGCAGTTCCAGCAGCAGAGCCTCTGGAGTTTGCCCAATTCCCATTTTACCTGAACGGTCTCAGACAGGCTAGTGATTTTGTGGAGGCCATCGAGAGTGTGCGGGCCATCTGTGACGAGTTCAGTCGCAAGGGTGTGTTCAACTACCCAAACGGCTACCCCTTCCTGTTCTGGGAGCAGTACATTGGACTCAGACACTGGTTCCTTCTGTCAATCAGCGTTGTCCTGGCTTGCACTTTCCTGGTCTGCGCCATTCTCCTGCTCAACCCTTGGACCGCTGGCATCATTGTAAGTCCACTTTTTTTACTTCAGTCCGCTCATTTCATCAACAATATCATTAGTACCTTGCAGCCTTCGTCTCACTTTCCCCTCTCAGCACAGCTCAATAATTCTGTCTTGGGGGCCCCCTTTTGCTCTGTGGAGGGCCAGTCCGCTCGCACACACAAATACAAGGACCTTTGTCATTCTAATTCAGGCTGGGTCGGCCATAGAAAGAGAAATGCAAAGGAGCGAAGGAAAGGCTTTGCTCTCCTGAAGCCTCTACCTCCAGCTCCCGCCGCAGCTTTTGTCACATGGAAGAGGACAGAACAGATCTGCCCAGTTGCGACCTTGGCCTACTCAACCCATCCATCAGGGATATATGCATGTGTGTGAGGGATAGTCTAAAATGCATTCATTCACACACAAGCTGGTGGGACCGCTGCTAGCTACCTTGGGGCCCCCATATACACCAATATAAGTGTAGCACAACAACAGAGCCACTTCCAAGTGGAATGTGTTTGATTTAAGCTGCTAGAAGAAATCTTTTTAGACAGAATGTGATCAAAAGCAGTCAAGACTTTGTAACTTGAGTATCTTTGCTACACCAGAAATACAGCTTCATGATGCGTGTATGTGAATTAGCTATAAAGCAACTTTTAATTGAATGCGATTGCACCCTGGTGAGAGAGTCCCTGCTGTGATCAAAAGCTCAAATTAGCAGACTGGCTGTTGTTGTTTGTGTTGTGGCTTACCCTTACATTCTACATTGGAGGTGTTAAAAAACCTAAAGCTAACTTTGTGACCTTTGGTGGGAAAAAGTTCTAGGTTGTATTTCAGTTCTTTTAAGGTTCTTATAGGGCGCTTGTTATTTACTTATAGAAAAGGAAAAAAAGAGTGAGAGAGAGGAGAAGACCGTGGTATTAGCCCGAGGGTCTGTAATCCGAAGCCGTGTGGTCAGGATCCTCTGCACTGGGTCAAAGACTGTGTGGGGTGAACAGGAAAAATGGCTGCCACATTACATACATTCATGCAGTTTCAAAGCCCATAAGCCCCATTCTTTGTCAGATTCGTACTATAAAATGTTGATTTATAACCTTGTCTTTCTACTTCTCTTTGTCAGGTGTTTATTCTGGCCATGATGACTGTGGAGTTGTTTGGAATTATGGGATTGATTGGCATCAAGCTGAGCGCCATCCCTGTAGTTATCCTTATTGCTTCAGTTGGCATTGGAGTGGAGTTCACTGTTCACATCGCACTGGTAGGTCTCCAAATATATTTTTATTATTACGTTTTTCTTTCCTTTAATGACATTTGGAATCATTCCCAAAATATAAATTCAGATGGAAATTTGAGTGCTTAAAGAATTACCGGGAGGTTTAGCACATCACACTGAAAGGATTTTATTTGCAAAGAGCTACAAAACCCAAAATTCCAAAAGGGTGCCAGTTATAGCCCACAAGTGCAAGTTTTGTGTGATCAGCAAGGTCTCCAACTCATTCCATACACTACCTCCACCACAGGGCTTCCTGACGGCGATTGGCAACAGGAACAAGCGCTCAGCTGTGGCTTTGGAGCACATGTTCGCCCCGGTGGTCGATGGAGCTATCTCCACTCTGCTGGGTGTTCTGATGCTGGCAGGATCCGAATTTGACTTCATTATGAGGTAAGATGCTGTATAGATTATCGATACAAGTACCACATGGCCAGGTGGAAGACACAACGGTCTTCATGTCAGTTCACAGCCCATATATCAACTTCAGAAGAATCGTTGTTTTGGTTTAGCGCCATTGCTGCTGCTTGTTGGTGTGTGATGCCAGTTGTCTAGTCTCACTTAGGAAGCTTTGTGGGGGGTCAGAGGGGCATGCAGGTGGAAATGCTATACCCCTATTTATGCACACACACAGTGACAAACATGCACCTGGCTCTGTCAATCTTAGCACACATGTATCCGCTGTCTCCTTAACCTCAGAGCACAACAAATGGGGAAAACATCAAGGGTGTGTAGCAGCTGCTCGTAAACATGGAAGTGTTCTGCTACCCACTGGGTGGTGTCTCTCGCTCTTATTCACCCCGTCTACTTCTACACATGGGGGAATCTGTAAAAATTCCTATCATTCATTTTGGCTTTCTTCATGTTGGGTAGAAAAAATGAGACTAAATTTGAACTGGTCAGCCCTGAGGATGAGCCCACCAACAGCCATGGCTCCCCAGGCCGAATGTGTGAACAGAATGAATGTATGTGTGCGTTCTACCAATGTTTCATGGTCAGAGTGGAAAAAGGCGAATAGCTTGATGTTTTTCAGATGAATGTGGTCGCGGCCCAAAAACCCAAACCACAACCTTGAGCTCACTCACTGCAGCAGGCCTCCATGACTCAAACAGTGCAGTTTTCCATACAGGAACAGAAGCAAAGGAAGATAAATACCATCTGGCTAGCCTTATATTGTGTTATTATGTGTATTAATACTATAATACAATAGATAGGAGTTAAAGTTGGACTCTTTTTGTGTGGAGAAAAGGCAGGGTCTTCTCTGTAGGAGGTCCTGTTTAGCCATCGCTGAAGCAGTGATCAGGTGAAAGGGGCAAGCCAGAGCTGGAGAGCAGGGGAGCAGCATAAATATACTGTTGTAAACATCTCCTGGCCTTGTAATGCATTGAATAAACAGCGAGGCTCACTCCAAGTCCGATCTTTCTTTCCTCACTCATACACGCTTCCAGCATGAGGGACACAAATGTGCGGACAAATACGCACATATGTGGAGACATGTAAACACTCGCTTTCTCACACGCATACAGGCATGCCTCCCCAGACCCTCACCACGAATGGAAAAGATTACAGTTTATATAAACAACAGAATTCCTAACAGTGAGACGCTGTTGGAGGTCCCCCTGACTCTGGGACACACTATTTGCATGTGTGTTTTTGCGGAAAACCAATGATAAAACTTGACTTTTGTTGAGTTTTGTGCTCGGAGGCAGCTTCAATAGATTAGGCACGCAATTTGAATGTCTGTGTGGGGTTGAAAGACAGTTGTGGTTAGAGCAAGGATGGTGGTGAAGGCAAGAAATCACACCCTGCAGTGAATTTAATGAATGTTTTTCCCAAACATTGAGCTTTGTCATGTTAAGTAGTGGCAAGTGTTGTGTTAGTGGACAGAAGCACTATTCCACAACACTTTTACAGCAATTACTCCTGTCCATTTTGGCTTATTTTCCTTCATTTTTATAATTTTTTTTTTACCTCTTTAAGTCTGGCTGGTGGTTAGCATCGCTATGTCTCTCTCCCGCTCTGCTTTCTGTTAGTGCTTAAGTGGAGTCCTCTAATTTTCTTGGGGAGCTCTTTCTTGTGGCTCTGCCTCCACCCGTGGCCTCCTCAGAGCTCCACTGAGATGCACGCACACACAGTCCAAAACAGAGCACCAGAAGGTTGTGTAGCTGCAGCAAAGCCATCAAAGCATGTTTTAGTTGGACTTTAGTTGGGAATCAGATTTGCCCCCCACCCCCAGCCTTTGATACACAAACACTGGGTTTTCCCTGGCTCCTTCCACTCAGCTACTTCCCTTCCTCATGTACCAATTATATGTGCATTTTTAGCTTTAGCTTTTTTAGCTTTCTTCCTCATTATAGGCTACTGAGTGTTAACACTTTTGCATTGACATTATCATAGTGGTCCTAACAGAAACTTAACATGCTCCTTTTTGCCTCTTTTAGGTACTTCTTTGCTGTGCTGGCCATCCTTACTGTTCTAGGCATGCTCAATGGTTTGGTCCTGCTGCCTGTGCTCCTGTCTCTGATGGGGCCTCCAGCTGAGGTCACCCCTGTGGATAACTCCAGTCGGCTGCCTTCACCTGAACCGTCCATGCCTCCTCCAATGACCCACCATGGCTACTACACAGGCCACCACAACCCCAGGACGTCCCATCCACCAGCCTTCTCTGAGTCCTCAGATTCAGAGTACTACTCTGAGGTCACTACCACCTCTGGTATTGAAGATGATTATAAGTACTGTGACCGGAGTGCATACATTGCATCTCATGCTAATGTGCCACCTACATCACACATCCTGCTGGAAGCAAGCACAAACCCCAGCTTTCCCAAGCTCACGGTATGTTGGAGAAGCTCAGTTAAAAGTACACTTAATAAGTAATGTTGTAAAAATATAAATCTAACTTACTGCTGTTTTTGACAGGTTGTGAAGCCTTTCAAAGAGAACACCACAGGAAGAGTGGAGCCATCACAAACCCATGGGTCCCAGGTTACGTGTTGGAACGGAGATAAACGGACCAGTCAGCCTTTGCCTGGCGACAGGGCGTTCTTCACTGGGAGGACTAGTCAAAGCGGTCCCAGGCTTCAGAGCAACAGAGGGCCTCTGCCCAACAGGACTAAGGGGCCCGGCCCCGCCCTGCCAACGGCACAGGGCACACAGGGACCTGTTACCATGGTGACAGCCACTGCTTCTGTCACTGTGGCCGTGCACCCGACTTTACCGGGAGCAGCTTATCAGGGCTACATGCATGAAGGTTTTGACACAGATAGTGAGTCGGACTGTTTCGACGCTGCTAAAAGGACTTACAGTGACAAAACAAACATTTCTTCATGTAAGAGAGACTCTTTGGAGCTCCAGGACTTAGAAGCAACGCACAAGACGGAGCATCAGCAAGGCAAGACACATGGTGGGTAACCTCTTTTTGAAATCATCAATTCATTTGCCATTGTTCCTGTTAATGTACCAGTTTCTAACCAATGTTTTAATCCTGTGTTTTTAGGTGGCTTGAGGATCCAAGCATCCAAAGATTGCTAGACACCTCTGCCCTCGTGTCGACTTGTCTATTTGAGTTTCAAACTTGTTGCTGCTTCACTGAGCACCATGTCGCCTCTCTGGCTCTGCACCTTGACAACTCTGTACATAGTCTTCACTAAAGCAAGGAGAGGATCTATTTCAAGGACAGAGTCTAAGGCCTTGTTTTAATAATTATATAATTTTATGAGTATATATTTTATACTAAAAAGAGGGAAGCTATTTAAAAGAGTACTGTATAACATGGGTATACTCTTGTGTAAGATGTAAAAGATTATTCGTTTGTGGGACACTTGTGTTTTTGCCCCCACATTGTACAGAATAAGATGTGTTATATGTAAAAAGTGTCCACAGAAAATGTTATTAAGATATTAGACTATTGAACATACATGGTCAGTGTTTTATCTCTATTTGTATTTTTCTTTTTGCTGCTACACTTTAAAATAATTTTAAGTGATTTGCCTTAAAAATGCAGTATCTCCTCCCCCATCAACTCTGTAGTCCATATTTGTATTTTTGTTGTTTGTCACAGTTTTGGCAATCATTGTGCCTATGTTTCTCAAAGCTCATTATTTTGTTTGTATTGTCTACTACACCATAGACTAGTTAGATAACAATATTGTAAATACTATGTCCATCTTCTTGTCTTGTGTCCTCTGCTGTTTGAAACTACTTGAACGAGCTGTGATGAGGTATTTTTCTGCAGTTTTTGTAAGCTCAACACATAAGCGGAGTTCACGTCTGTCACTTTTTGCGTAACAGTTGTGTATTCCATTGTTTATTTTTCAAAAGGGAATTTCTTAATCCAATGCAAAGGGAGTTGTAGCATAATACAGCAGTGTGTTCTGTTTTGTTTCTGTTTTCAGTCCATAAGCCTGCATTGCATTACATTGATCAGTATTGGTCTTATCACTGCCAGGTTAAAAATGCAGGGAAAACTCATGTCATATCAGTGGCAGCTTTTGTGTAAAGTGTAAATTAGCTACTGTGCAGTTGTGAAGATAAAACAGCAAGTGTCATTCACATTACCTAACCATAGACAGCTATAATAGAACTTGTTGGGGGAGGGAGAGCTTCTGCATTGGTTTGTAGTTTATTTCAAAATGTTAATGTCATGCCATATAAATTATTTATATTAAAATTTTATTTTTGTAGTTTGTACAGATGCTAGTATCTAGACTGAAGTTCTATTTTTAAAGAGTAAATATATATTATATATAAATATATCTATTTGTTGCAGAGTTATGCTGTTTTGTTTGCATTATGAGATGGGGGCAATGGTGAGGGGAGATCAGCAACACTTTAGAGCAGAGTTTTTTTTAGGAAGAGAGGAGGAGTCTTTTGAGATTCCTCCATCTTCTTTGTAATTAAAAAATGTCCTTGTCCATGTCTGAAACACTGTGACTTTTGAAAACTATGCTTAAGTTTGTGTGACTGTTCCTCACCTACTATAGAAATTAAACTAACAAAATAAATTTAATGATAAAAGTGATTCTGTGGTCTTTGCCAGTTCATTGTTCAGCATGTGTTTGACTTATTACATAATATACTGATAATCATCCGTCAAATGTAACCACTACACCACATTTTCATAATACTGGGTTGTGATTTACAGCCAAATTTAATTTTGTATTATATTAAATCCAATAAAAAAGATGTTTCTTCTAGAATTAAATTGTGTTCTTCACAATTACAATAAGTTTAGGCAATCCTGAATTGGCAGTATTAAATTAGTACAGTTGTTTGAGACAGAAATACTATTATCTAAAGCGCATACATCTGTGCATTATGAAGTTGTCTTAAGAGCAAAATATAAAAATCACTAGAATAAGAACCCACCTGGAGATCTCCTGGCTTCCTCGATAGCTGTTGTGGCCGCTTAAATCTGCCCCACAATGCTCCTACACGGCACATTCTTTAAGGCTTGGGCACAGAGTGAAGCGCATGTACCCGCGGTCGGCCCACCTGTGTAGATGAAAGGTAGATGCTGTAAATTCCTCGCCTTCCCACCACAGCCCCTCGTTTGTTAGACGCTGCGGAGTGGCTCTGTCTGAATCTGATACCTTCAGTCAACCAACTCTAACCACTAAACCAAAGTCTGGACAGTTATTCAGACAGGATAACACAATTGTGAGATCAATACAGTTGTGTTTGTAACATAATTAAATTTAGCTTCCAAAAGTCATGCTGATTTCCAACTGACCTATTATGTTAATTGAATGTGGGTGGAGGGAAATGTCTGTTTAACTGTCAAAGGGCTTTATCCCGGTTTATGGTCTATGTAATTACTGGGCCTATCCACATGAAACAAAAAGTGGTCCAAACCCCAAAGATGTGATTGTTGTTAGTTGAAATTACTTTAAGCCGTAAGATTAATATGGCAAGTTTGTGGAGCGAATCCCTCAGAAATAATGATAAGGTTAAACATATGTGAATCAAAGGTTTGGATATATTAGTCAAAAAATCCACATGAAATCCATCTGAAATTATGATATCATCTAATTCTACACTGTGAGTTAGACAGTGGTGGATGAAGTACTCAATTTTGGTACTTAAGTAAAAGTACAGATACAGTGGTAAAAATTTACTGAAAAAATCTACTTAAGTGAAAGTATTAAAGTACCTGTTTAAAAAAGTAAAAGTATTTCACAAAAGTGCTGTTAATTTGTTCAAGTGTTAAATGTAATGATACTGATTTAAAACAAAGTAACAATATGAATCAATTTCATATTTTTTCTGACAAATTTTGTCCATTTTTGTTTGCTCAAAGCTGAATCTTGAACTCAAAACTTTAGTCAGGATGTTACCACAAATATGGTAGAAATAACCTCTCAAATCATATGAAAAGTATTTTTTACTTTTCTGTCCAGTTCAAAAATGTAGTGGAGTAGAAAGTACAGATAAAAGTAAAGTATCCACTGTAAAATTTACTTTAATAAAGTACAGATACCTAAAAATTCTACTTACTGGTAAGTACAGTACTTTATTACTTGTAAAAGTAGTAAAGTACAGCACTTTACTACTTGTACTTCGTTGCCTTCCACCACTGGAATTAGAATTAGGAATACAATGCCCAGAGAATATTAAAAAAGCAAAAGATGTAAAAGGGGACATCACATAAAAATAACAGATATGGTAAGACAAGGTCTGGTTAACAAGGTTATGGGAATGGCAAAAGTAGTGATCCTATCTTCCACATGCTTAGCCCTTAATTGGTTATATTCACCACTACTTACTCCAAAGAAGTTGTGATAGCAGATAGGAGATATGATTGTGTCAGCAGCCGAAAAACAGCTATATTTTGATCAACTGATTAAGCATTATATCATTTCATTGCGTATTGCGGGTAGGCCAGATTGCAGCTGATAGTGCCTGCCCCTGACCTGTGAGAGAAGGTGACTTGAATAGCAGTAAAGAAAACACAATGGAAGAACAAAAGGCCAAACTCGTGATGTGGTGATGCTGGTGTTAGTGTGCATGCAAGTGTGCAGCCTGGGTGGCCAAGGGATGAGCGGCCATTGTTGCAGGAATTCAATAGCGCTGATTAGTAAAGTGTGTGTTTGAGTGTGCAGAGGGGGTGGTGTGTGTATTTGTACTTTTGCACTAAGCACTGCACAGAAGAATAGAGGAATTAGCTGTAAAGCCGACAAGAAAACACCCTACATACTGGCATACCACACAAAGTTATCGGAAAAATGTAAAGTGGGTTTGTATCCTATAGAGCAGTGGTTCTCAAACTGGGGTATGAGTAACCGGGCACCACTCGTGATATGTGGCCTGTAGTTATAGTCCCAGTTTAGTTTAGACTAGAGACAAATGTCATCCTATTCCTCACTCAGAACTACTTAAAGTATACAATGTGTTCTCAGTGACATCCACACGCAGCTCCCTGTCCACTGCCTTATCTTTAAATATTTATTTATTTATTTATTTATTTTAGCATGACTTGGCAAAAACCTCATAGAGATGCAAATTGGACAGGAAGTAGTGACGCTAATACTGAAGTTGCACTGTTGTGCACAGAGCCAGTTGAATAATTCCAAGTTAGATATATTTAATACCATGCTGTGAATCACTGCAGGAAAAGCGACAGCAACTTTGGGCAGGTGGCAGATCCTCCACTAGAAACATTACATTGTTAAATACTACACAAACAAGATGAATACTTCACTGGAGGACACTTCTGTGTTTAGAAAGAGGGATGTATGTGTCTCAATGCTAACGCTAATGCTAATTTTGAGGCATAATAAATATTAAGACAACACCACACAAAGTGTTCTACATATAAAAATTATCGGGTAGTTTTTATTTTAAGTAATTTGAATTTGAATAGGTTGTTTATTTTGTTTTCCGATTTTAATAAAAGTGACTGTTAGCTTTGAGACACAGTGAGCTAGCTAGCATGCCGCTCTGCACAGAGCCTATTACAGGATTTATTGCTCAAAAAACCTTGAACAACATGTATTCTTACAGTGAGTGAGGATGCCTCTCCATAGATAAGACCTGTAATATGGCTTGAAGATAGATAGGTTTAATGACATACATCTTCATGGAGACAAGCGAGTGACAGACCCTCCACCAGAACAGTTACCTACAGTGCACTTTTGCAGTCATAGCTTAGTTCTATTTCATATCTGGTTTAGCCCTACTTTTAAGCCTGGTTTAAGGAGGCAAAACCTTCTTAGTAGGACTGGAGGGAAAGTATGAGACCCACTGCTAAAGAATATAAATGTGATATACTGTATCTCGAAGTCCATCTCCTTAATCCTCATAATACTGCTACCGTTACTTCAGGATAGCCAACCTTGTCTAGTAGGAATGAGCACGGTGACATCATTCTGCTTAGGGAGACCAGAGTCAACTGGCCTGGAAATTGAACCTACAACCTTCAAGCTGAGACACAGCTCTGTCACTGCTCCCTGCAAAAAGCGGTTGTGTTTGTGTGAAACAAATTTGTTTACTTTGATATTAGGGCAACACAATGTGATTATAATTTTTTATATTATTATTATATTTAGTTTTGGGTTTTTTTGAGTTATCAATGCTCTTGGTAGTAGGATAGTAGATGTTTTTATACCTATGTGGAAAGGGAGTGGTGAAATAAGGAAAATTGGTAAATTATGCTGCTTTAGAACCAAAGCTGGTCCAGTACTGAATTTCACAACAAGCCTATATTGTATATCCATACCTTGCTGCACTGTGATTGCCCACTTGTCCAAACTGCACGCTGCTGCGCCAGACTTCTTCTAATCATGTCTCACAGAAACAGAGGAAGAAGCAGATCAATATTTACTGAAAGCCCTCTGCAGTATAACAAATGTGTTTGCAATCTCTGTCCGGAGTGTGTAATGTGTGTGTGGTGGATCTACCTTGGCCGTGACCGGGCCCATTGAGGGGTGGCAGCAGCAGCGGAGAGGAGAAGGAGGAGGATGAAGTTCCAGGCAATCACGCAGACAGGCGGGAGGGCCCTGTATAGTGTAAACATGTTTTAAATAAACAGGAACCAGCGTAATGCCCTTTTAATTGATTCATTCTGTGCTTGGCTGTTTACAGAAGGGGCTAAATATGAGTCTCGGCCTTGTGTTTATAAGTGGAGTGTTTAGTTCGAACAATAACAGATTGAAGTGAGCGCTGGATCCTTGGTTGTGTTAGAGGCTTTTCTCTTTTGCGTGTTCTGTTTCATTATATTCTGCATGTGCTGGAACACCGTGCTGAGGAGAAGAAAGAGCTAAAACCAAACGGCATTTCTCTCTGCAAAAGCCCACAGTCTCCCCTTTACACTTTTGGTGCCTGAAGTTGAAGTTGCAGCCACAATGTAATGATATAGTGGCAGAGCATTGAAGGGTATACTCCAAAGGAAGCGAGGGTGGGGGCAGTAATTAAACATATGCACACATAGAAAGAGAGCTAAACACATCCAAGTGGGCTAGTAAAAGCTAATGAAGGCTCAGTGCTATAGGCTGGCACACACGGCCATTTCATGTGGTGAGGAGGAGAGGAGGAGGAAAGGGCCAGGCTGGGGAGCAATGAACCACCGCTGATTCCACAATGGGGAACGGGAACGGGGCAAAGAACAGGATAAGCAATAATTGACACCATGCAACAGCGCGGTTTTGCAATATAGTTTGTTGAAAGGTCTACCAAATCTTTGTCTCTGTGATGGAAAAGACAAACAATGGAATTAACACATTTGCAGATCACAGACAGTAAAAACAGCACAGAAGTGAGGAAGAGAAGGCCTTAAGTGGGATCCAATAACAAGAACTATACAGTTTTATAGATGATAGCCTTCTTTAACAGTATGGCGTTATAAAGCACTAATTGGCTAATGTTGGCTATTATTGAGTTGAATTAATTTATTTTATTTCATTCATAAAATATAAAAAGACATCAACAGTGTCATAAACGTACAAGAAATGAATGAAAAGAAGCAGAAAGAAGAGTATCTTTAATAACTTCTATCTATCTGCCCCCTTTTCCAGACAATACTGTAACACTGATAGTTACGATAAAACATTTCAATGCATTAATTTATATCAAACATTAATCCATTGCAAACATTATAGCAGCATAGTTTCATTTTCGTTAAAATTGTATTATTACTTTAATTATACTAAGCCCTCACTTCAATCCTGATTATAGCCTGATTTAGGCCTGTCATGATAACAAATTTTGAAGCACGATATATTGCTACAGAGAAATATAACGATAAACGATAATATTGAAACTACTTTATGCCTCTGACACAATAACAATAAAGCAGGTTAATCACAGTAAACCATTTAAAAAAATAAACCATATAATTAAAAGGCATGAGCAGCAACAAATAAATAACAGAATGTAGAAGTTATTTATTCAACCCTCCACAGCTCAAATCTTACCTTATTACATAAAAATGCCAAAAATCTCCTGGGCGTTGCAAAGAAACTGTACACATCATAAATACTGAGCCCCAAAATATATTGTTCCATGCGTCATATACTGAATGATAAGTCGATGTAGTCATTGTCCTGACTGGGCCGTATATCACAAACATGAATCCACTGCAAACATCACGGCAGCATAGTTTCTCTTTTCCATTTTGTTAAAACTGTATTATAAATTTAAATATACTAAGCCCTTCCTTCAATCATGTTTATAGCCTAATTACTAAGTATTGGAGCAGAAGTGATGGAACAACGTTTTATAGAAAGTAAATTAATGATACAACATAACAAAGATAAGATTAATAAAAACAGTATCTGCCTATCTATCTGTGTGTTTTGGTAGTGTATGTACTGTATCTCATCATCATGATCATGTAGTTATGATAAGCATGTATCGGTGCCCTCTCAGTAAATGCAGGTGATGTAAGGGCCTTGCCTCTCACATGTGCATGCGGTGTGCTGGAAATCTCTGTTAAACTCTGAGTAGTTTTTCTTTGAGATCTTTAGGCTCCACATGTTGCAGCCTGCTCAGTTCAAGCAAACATATGACTTTTCTAAAGGGTCTAATAAAAAAGGGAAAAAAGAAACATTGGTGGGTTCGGGGGATTAATCTCCAAAGCACACTAACACATTTCTGCACTATTCATGGTCTGTGGTTTCAACTGGTGTTCCCTTAAAGAGGCTGTATATGTGGGCCTGCTGAATCTCCATCCAGGCTTTTTATGATGCTTACGAAGGAACGAATGTTAGAATAGATTTTATTGAGCAATTTATAGACACTGTTCTAGATATATTTTAATTTGCTGCAAAATTTCCCATAAGCATTTAAAGTCATTGTGCACTAGAAATGAACTTAGACCTTAAAGAGAAAAGGGATATAAGCCCTGACATAACCGCTAATATACCATGCACCATATGTAGCACTAATCTCCCCTGGAAGCTTGAGTTCATTATCTTATTTATTTGGGTCATTTATATATACAGTCTATGCTTCTGCCTTGTCTTAAAACTGTAGGCTACAGTTGCATCCTTTGCCTAATCTTGGTCACTGATCTAATTAAAAACACAAATGAAATAGTCTTTCATTGGATATTCAGTGTGACTGTAGCAGCTGCTCTAGCCACACAGACTAGAACCCAAACATAATAAAAAAGGTCGAATCAGCCAGCTGGGAAAACATAGGTGTCCACTGGCACACTGACAACTGTTTGTGGCAGGTCCCAGAGGTGAATAAACCGCTTATTGAACCAGGGTTAACGGTAAGCGCGCTCTATATGGGGCTTTTCTTAAATGATCGTCCAGAAACCAAAATGGGTCACTGGCATGTTTCGTTGGAGGCATCCATGCCAAGAATACTAATAGGCCTATAGCCTAATGAGAGAGCCTTCCAGACACACACTTACTTGACTGGAGATTTTTGCCTCCCTCTTGCAGCTCAATTTGATGCAAGTCGATTTTATACAACTATGTATTTTAAAGAAAAGGCATTCATTTTGTGCTGCCAGTCCATGTGTTAAATTACCCTGTTCTGTAGTGTTTTTTCCCCCCTCCAATTCCAGCAGTTAATGCAGAATGCTGTTAGAAGATATAGCGCTCTCTGCTGGCAAAAGTGTGTAAAGCAACAGCTCTGTACTACTAAGACTAGGCCTACTTTGTCATATAAGGCTTCCCATGAAAGAGAGAGAGAAAAAAAAACAAACAAAACATTATACTGCGTGACAACTACTATTCTACTCTTCATATTTTCCTCTCTTCAATCTGTGAATCAGCCATGTTTTCTTTTCTTTAGTATAGTGCAGTGTCTGATTATTTAGTTGCATATAGGGACATATTTTCTTTACATTGTGAAAATATGCTTTCGGGAGAATGGAAAAAGCAACAGTCAAACACTCAGGGCCAACACATAGCCTACTTGCCCCAGATCAACCACCACTAATAGCAGCGACCAACATTTTACTGACATAACACTGTTTTCTGGACTCTGGAATCTAATCTTTACATAAATGAGTCAATAAGAGAAATTATGTTTAAAATATCAAATTGTGTGCTTTATGCTTTATTCAAGAAAGTACATGAGTGTCTGGCTATGTTGAGGCAGATGACAAAAACATATAAAGAAACAATAACAACATGTTGATCTGTCGGTGAATTCAAGAAAAGTAGGCTACTTAGATCAGAGTGGAGCATGAGAAGCAGGGTAAAGAGAGCTGAGAGAGAGCACTGAAGGCAACAGGAGCATTTGAGGCACAGAAGGGTGCAGGAGGGAGGAGGGAGGAGGAGGGGAATACCACCCACTAAGCCAGTTGTGGAGAAGTCCTGGGGGTTGGGCTGCTCACAGGAAACAGTTGTGGCTCCATCCCAGGCCTCACACCAAGCAGCTCGGGGCCACCCAGTCACTGACAGACAGACCCACCAAATGGTCTGGCCCGGCCAACTGACATGGGTTTGTTTATTTTTCATCCTTTAGTGGTGAGGGGGAAAATTGTTCGACACAAGCTGTTTATTAGACCTTTGATTGTCATGTCATGTCTCTGTGTTCACTAGTAAGGTACAGTGTTGGTCAGATTACTTTGCAAAACTAATCTGATTACTGACTACTGATTACTCCATCTAAAAGTAATCTAGTTGCTACTCTGATTACTTGCTTTCAAAAGTAATTTGATTACTGATTACCTTGAAAAAAGGAAACATACAGCTCAGGAACCAACCAAACCAAAAATATTCTTCACACTGATTGCACTTTCTGTTATAAAAACCTAATTTAGCACAGAGGCGATGTGCACACTCCTCCATAAACCAATATTTGGATTGTTTTGATTCACAGCTGATATGTGTCTGACACCAGAAGATGACATCTTGTGCGTCTGGTTATCTTTTTTTCTGTTTTTTCGACACAGTCGTATGGATTACATACATTTTCAGCAGGGAAAAAGTAACTAAAAGTTACTAGGGCAAGTAATTGTAGTCTAGTTACTTAATTTTCACCTGTAACTAGTTACATTACTGCGGTGCTAAAAAAGGAATCAGATTACAGTAATCCCTTATTTTGTAACTATTCACTGCCCAACACTGGTCAGATATATGCCAATACAAAAGACTGACATGTAAATATAGGAGCACTGGAGGTCTAAAGTGTATTAAGAATGGGTTGTGCTGGTGCAACGCTTGGCTGGTGAGATAAAGTACAAATTAACACTACTAAAGAATGTTGAAGGGTTTTGTCTATAATTCAATGTTAAGTTTAAGTTGTTGTTGTCAAACAACAATGAACAAATGGCTTTTTGCCTTCTGTGTGGGAATCGTATAGGAAATAATATTCACTCTGACATTCGCCAGGTAACATACTATAGGCTTATAATGACATTGTTATAATGAACTGGCACTTTGATGGCAATAA
>KN485522.1:1629-12243 GCA_000787095.1 Periophthalmodon schlosseri | reverse complement strand
AGAGAGGGATGAGGAGGAGGAGGAGAGAGTTGGGACAGAGGTGAATGAAACTCACTGAAGCTACAAGGACAATACAGGGCTGAGCAGAAACGCTGACACAGCCTCAGGAGAGAGGGATGAGGAGGAGGAGAGAGGGGGGAAACCTTAGGAGAGAGGGAGGAGGAGAAGGAGAAGAGAGGGGGGAAACCTTAGGAGAGAGGGAGGAGGAGAAGGAGAAAGAGAACAGCCTCAGGAGAGGGGGGGGAGGAGGAGGAGGAGAGGGGGGGGAAACCTCAGGAGAGAGGGAGGAGGAGAAGGAGAGAGAACAGCCTCAGGAGAGAGGGAGGAGGAGAGAGGGGGGACAGCCTCAGGAGAGAGGGAGGAGGAGGAGAAGGAGCGAGGGAACAGCCTCAGGAGAAAGGGAGGAGGAGGGAGAGAGGGGTAGCCTCAGGGAAGAGGGAGGCGGAGAAGGAGAGAGGGAACAGCCTCAGGGGAGAGGGATGAGGAGGGAGAGAGGGGACAGCCCCAGGAGAGAGGGAGGAGGAGGAGAAGGAGAGAGGGAACAGCCTTAGGAGAGAGGGAGGAGGAGGGAGAGAGGGGACAGCCACAGGACAGGAGGAGGAGAGAGGGGACAGCCTCAGGAGAAAGGGAGGAGGAGGGAGAGAAGGGGCAGCCTCAGGGAAGAGGGAGGAGGAGAAGGAGAACAGGAACAGCCTCAGGAAAGAGGGAGGCAGAAGAAGAGAGGGGACAGCCACAGGACAGGAGGAGGAGAGAGGGGACAGTCACAGGAGAGAGAGAGATGAGGAAGAGCAAGGGAGGGAACAGCCTCAGGAGAGAGGGAGGAGGAGGAGGAGAGGGGACAGCCTTAGGAGAGAGAGGACGAGGAGGAGGATGGGGGGGGTAGTGTCAGAGAGAGGGATGAGAAGGGAGAAGGAGGCGGGAGAGAGGGGGCAGCCTCAGGAGAGAGGGAGGAGGAGGGAGAGAGGGAACAGCCTCAGGAGAAAGAGGGGGGAGGAGGAGGAGAGGGGGGACAGGCGCAGGAGAGAGAGGAATGAGGAGGAGAAGGAGAGAGAGGGAACAGCCTCAGGAGAGAGCGATAGGAGGAGGAGAGGGAGGGGATAGCCTCAGGAGAGAGAGAGGTGGGGGAGGAGGAGAGGGAACAGCCTCAGGAGAAAGGGAGAAGGGGAAGGAGAAGGAGAGTGAGACGAGAAGAAGGGAAGGGCGAGAGAGGAAAAGAAGGGAGACGTGAAAAGAGAGGATGTTAAGATGATGAATGAGCAGAGGGGGGTGGGAGGAGAGACAGACAAGTATTTACAAATGTCCTCATTTAAATTCTAAAATATAATCCACATTTGTCCTGTGTTTGACCCGTGATCAGAGCAGAGTGTGAACCTGGAGGAACAGAGACAGAGGGGGGCTTGAATCTGAGAGCCTCTGGTTACAGGGCAAGAGAATAACCACTGTGACACCACAGCACCTGCACTAAGAGTTTTCACTTTTTAATTTTTTTTTATAGCAATGTAAAGGGTATTTGACATGAACTGCCCGAATGCGATTTTTGTGTCTCGTCAGAACAGATATATCACTTAAGCAGCTCTGGAGGTCAAAATAATTCCACTCTGTACGGCGTTTTGTTGTGCGCTGTTAGGATGCTAGTTGTTCTTCACATTATCGTGACAGCAAAATTGCGCTCTGATCTCTGAGAGTTGTGAAAAGCGCTTATAAACTCATCATGGTGAATAATCAGGATGTTCTGATGCATAAGGTCAGTGAGGAATAACTTTGGGCCACTGCAAACTGTTTAAAATGAACTAGTTCTATTTTTCACATTTTAAAACCGTCAAAATCAGGGACAGAGACTTTAAAAACTTTAAAAACTTGTCTCTAAGAGCTCAAGATCCCAGCGTCCTGCGGATCTGCGAATCATGTGACCGGACCAAACAAACTCATGGATTTAAAACTGAATCCTCCATTTTGAGATTCATCAACGTTACAGAAAAAAAGATATGAGCTGATTTGAATAAAAGCTTCTGACTTTTTAAAACCTACATAAAATAACGAGTTTGAGAGTCTCATTTTGGAGAAAATCATTTCACTTTGAAAAATGAAAACAACTAATCTTCAGTTCACACCTGACAAACTCTATTTTCTCTTTCTGTAATTTAGACCAAAAACCAGAACTAAACCGGGACCAAACCTGGACTAAACCGGGACTAAACTGGGACCACACCAGAACTAAACCAGGACTTCACCAGGTCTAAGCCAAGACAAAACCAGGTCCAAACCAGGAACTAAGCCAGGACTAAACCAGGACTAAACCAGAACTAAACTAGGACTAAACCAGTCACTTTCACTGGTTCAGCTCCACATAAATCCGCCCTGTTGTGCTTGTGCACATTTTAAATCACAATATTCGTCTAAAACGATTGAATAAAAGAAACAAATCCGCTGCTTCCGCGTTTTGAATAAAAGAAACAAATCCGCTGACTTCCGCGTTAGAAAACTGCGGTGCCCAATGGGAGCTGACATCGGCGTAAACGTCATCACAACAAAGCGCCGCATGCTGTCAGCGCCCCCTATGGATAGATGCACATCACACTAGCGAGCAGCACGTTGTTTTTTTCATTTGTACCAAAATGACTACGCGACGCTGCCGAATCGAATGAGTATCACCGATTAAGAAAATAAAACTGGAGAAGGAAGTGCGTACGTCACAGTGGGTGTGTACCTCACAGTGGACGTGGTACGTCACAGTGGGCGTGTACCTCACAGTGGGCGTGTACTGGTGGAGGTGAAAACGGGGGTAGATCGACAAAATGGCGTCTTGAAAATAAGAGATCAAAGATTTACTCAAACATGAATCACTCCAAATACAACTTCAGAGGCTCAATGAGAAGAAACGACTAGAACATGGTTAAAGATCTGAACACAACAGATTGTAGAATACGCGTGATTTAAAATATATTTTAAAGTGATATTTTGAAACCAGTAAATATTCAAAATTTAAATAAAAAACCCTCAAATCAAATAATTTAAAGTTCATCACTAACTGTTTTTTGCAGAAGTCTGGACATTTGAATGACACCTGACCGACCCTGATCTGTGAATATCTGCAACACGGAGAGAAAGTGAGAGAGAGACGGGGAGAGAGAGAAAAAGGAGTGATGACACGGGAGAAGGGGAAGGAGAGGAAAAATGGGGAGAAAAGGAGATAAAGAGAAAAAAGAGTGGGGAGTGAGAGGAACAGGAGTGCGTGTGTGGAGGACGTTTTTAGAATGCACTCTGTATGAGCGAGCGAAAGAGAGAGGAGAGAGACACCGAGAAAGAGAGAGAGAGCTGATAGTGTGTGGGTCTATAGATAGTGTGCATTGACTCCTTTGGGACTGAGATTATGGCTGACCCTGTCCTCTGTTCCTCCTCTACTCCTCTCCTCCTCCTCCTCCTCCTTCTCCTCCTTCTTGTCCTCTCCTCTTCCTCCTCCTCTTCCTCCTCTGCTCGTCCTCTCCTACACCAGGACTAAAACGGTCTAAAGCAGGACTAAAACAGGCACTAAAACTGGACCAAACCAGGACTAAAACTGGACTGGAGCCAGAGCATTAAGACACAATATTATTTTATTAAATTTGTGACAAAATTCCTCATAGAAAATACTGAAATTTAATTAAGAATTTCAAATGTATAAAAATAAACAAAAGCCACTTCATCACACGTCTCAATAGTGACGTGGGCCGGAGTGGACCGGGACGATTCTATCCACACGAAAATGAAAAACACTGCGCTGGAAAAACATAAAACAAGTGAAAAACTGAATCTGTCAAAATGAGGTGAACAACATTAGCAACGAGAATCAAAATGTCTGAACTGAACAGCTGTGGTTAAAGACAGTATTGTTAACATGAACTGAAGTACACTACACCACACAGATCTGGGACTAGACCAGGACTAGACCAGGACTAGACCAGCACTAGACCAGAACTAGACTAGAACTAGACCAGGACTAGACCAGGACTAGATCAGGACTAGATCAAGACTACTATCAAAATGAATTTAAATACACTTTCTTCACATTTATACACCACATCAAGTCTGGGACTAAACCAGGACTAAACCAGGTCTAAACTAGGTCTAAACCAGGTCTGAACCAGGACTGAACCAGGTCTACTTCAGGACAAACCCCGGGATCAAACCAGGACTAGACCGGGACCAGCGCAGCCGCACACACGTCACATTTTGGCTCAGATCGTTTCACATTTTTAATAAAAACTGAAATTTTCTGTTCAAATTTATCACGTTAGTTTTGATTCGGAGGAAATGATATTCTTTTATTTACAGTTTGTAAATGTTTGTATGTTTTTATTTCAAATTTTTCCAAATCCAAAGGCCCTGGAGCCGCAGCACAAAAACGCCGAGCTCAGTGTTAAATGTGAACACCTGAATTTTGTTCAAATGTATTTCACTTTTAATAGTTTATATTTAAATATTTAAACTATTTTAATTTTAGACAAATTATTCATTTATGGAAAAAATCTGTATTTTTTTCTCTAGAAATAAGACTAACTACACAACATTATGCATTATGTGTGTAAAGACCGAAGACTGAACCAGGACTGAACCAGGATTAAACCAGGACAGAACCAGGACCAAACCAGGACCAAACCAGGACTGAACCAGGACCAAACCAGGACTGAACCAGGGTTAAACCAGGACTGAACCAGGACTAAACCAGGACCAAACCAGGACTGAACCAGGATTAAACCAGGGATCTAAACCAGACCTAAATGAGGGACAGAAACAGGGACTAAAACAGCACTGAAGCAGGACTAAAATGGGACTAAACTAGGACTGAATCAGGACTAAACCAAGACTGAACGAGGACTCAAACAGGACTGTAACAGGGCTAAAGTGGGACTAAACCAGAACTAAACCAGGAGAGACAAAACTAGGACTAAAGATTTGTTTTAATCATTGAAATACAGGAAAGAAAATTTGCTGAATTTGCAAATGTCAAACTACAGTAAAAGTCATTTTCCGTTCACTTCACGATTCCCAAATCACCTTCAACGGATTCGCAACATTCCTTCACAAAAATAAAATAAAAATACACCCGTCTGCAGGATAATCCCTGACGTTCACCTCTCCTCTCCCCCATCCCTCCATCCTCACTCATCCCTCCATCCTCACTCATCCCTCCATCCTCACTCATCCCTCCATCCTCACTCATCCCTCCATCCTCACTCATCCCTCCTCTGTCCCAAACAAAGCGTCCCATCCAAAAGTGCATCCATAGCTAACTCCTGCTTCCTAACTCCTGCCTCCTGACTCCTGCTTCCTAACTCCTCGTTTCCTTGTTTGATCCGGACAATCGCTCCGGAGGCAGTGAAGGTTGAACAGGACAAACCCCTTGGAACGCTCAGAGATTTAAACCCGGAATGTGGGATAAATCCGCACTTCCTGGTTAAACGGCAGCATGCATGCGCTTCCCGAGGACTTACCGGACGCAAGGCGAGATCCGAGATGGGACAGGACGGAGGGAACATGCGGAGAGAGTGAGAGGAAGAAGAGAGAGAAGAGGAGAGGAGGGAGAGAGAGCGCGTGGTGCAGAAAACCCTCCTCCTCCTCCTCCCTCTGAGACGAGCTGATTCAGCGATGGAGAGTTTAAGGATGCGGAGAGGAAGAGTGGAGAGGGGGAGGAGAGGGGGAAGGGAGAAAGGGAAGGAAGAGGAGAAGGGAGAGGAGGGGGAGGGGGAGGAGAAGAGAAGGGGGAGAGAAGAGAGGAGGAAGATGGGGAAGGGAAGTTGGAGAGGAGAGGGGGAGGACAAGAGGAAGAGGAGAGGGGGAGGAAGGGAAGGGAAGAAAGAAATGAAGAATGGAGGGAGGGGGGGTGCGGAGGAGAGGAGAGCGGGAAGAGGCGAGAGGAGCTGGGTCCTACTACAGCAGGCCGTGGGACCTGACTCTGGGACTAAACTAAAACTAAACCAGGACTAAAACAGGACTAAAGCATCGAATAAAACTGGGGTTGGACCAAACCAGGTCTAAAATGGGAACTAAACTAGGACTACACCTTAAAGATGCAGAGAGAGAAAGAGAGGAGAGGGGGAGATAAAAGAGGAGAGGACAGGAGGAGGGAGGAGCTGGGTGCTACTACAGTGGGCCACTGGGACCTGACTCTGAGAGTGGAAAAAACAGGCTAAGAATGGAGCCGCACCGGAAGGACTGAACCAGGACTGAACCAGGACTGAATCAGGACTAAAGCAGGTCTAAACCAGGACTAAAGCAGGTCTAAACCAGGACTAAAGCAGGTCTAAACCAGGACTGAATCAGGACTAAACCAGGTCTAAACCAGGACTGAACCTGGACTGAACCAGGACTAAACCAGGACTAAACCAAGACTAAAGCAGGACTAAAGCAGGTCTAAACCAGGACTAAACCAGGACTAAAGCAGGTCTAAAGCAGGACTGAACCAGGACTGAACCAGGGCTAAACCAGGTCTAAACCTGGACTAAACCAGGTCTAAACCACGACTAAACCAGGACTAAAGCAGGACTTGGTGCAATGTCCTGGTGCAAATTTAAAATGCAATGTTTGCAATAGACTATAATGACATTTCAAAATCTATAAATCAATAATATCATGTCTACAGTACAGATTTAGTCCTGGTTCAGTCCTGCTTCAGTCCTGGTTTAGTCCTGGTTTAGTCCTGGTTTAGTCCTGGTTTAGTCTGGTTTTAGTCCTCGTTCAGTCCTGCTTCAGTCCTGCATTAGTCCTGGTTTAGTTTTGGTTTAGTCTTGCTTTAGTCCTACTTTAGTCAGGCTTTAGTCCTTTTTTCATCCTGGTTCAGTCAGGCTTTAGTCCTGCTTTAGTCCTGGTTTAGTTCTGGTTTAGTCCGGCTTGATAAAACGAGAAGAGAGGACATGCAGACAGCTGCTTTTCCTGTGTCGGTAAAGTTAGACACAGACAGCTGATGGACACAGAAGGAGAGAGAGAGAGGAGAAGAGAGAGGGAGAGAAAGAGGGGGAGAGGGGGGAGAAGAGATGGCAAGGGGGAGGGAGACACAGACAGCTGATGGACATGGGGGGGGGGGGGGCAGAGAGAGAGAGAGAGAGAAATGGAGAGAAGGAGAAAGAAGGAGGGAGGAGAGGAAAGAAGGAGAGTGAGAACTTATACAGAGGGAAGGAGGAGAGATAGAGAGAGAAGGAAAGGAGGGAGGAGAGAACTGAGCCAGGACTCTGCAGAAGCTGGACTCGGCTCTAGATCTGGAGCTCGTCCTGGTCTGGAGCAGCATTGGCTCTGGGCTTTATTTTAGATTAAAACTGTCACACAAATCTGATGTAGTCACTTCTGTTGATCCAAAATGTCTTTAAATCTGCTCTGATAGAAACACTGAATATAGAGAGAGTGTATAGAGAGAGTGTATAGAGAGAGTATATATTTGAACCATAGACTGCATAAAGAAGTGGACTGAGTGAGTGTGACGTCACCCACAGCGTTCGGCTCCAAATGAAGCTCATCGAGGCTAGAGCAGGTATAGGGGCCACCATATTTGGAATTTCGACTGCAAGTATCATAGCAACCAAAGAGCCAATCTGGAGCGGGGCTGTTGAAGGTAACGCCCCTTCCCGCTCGCTGTTGCTAATGCAATAAATTGGAGCCAGAGTCACTTCCTGTTTGGAACGTGGCGGCTGGCAGGTTAGATCTGTCCACTTAAATGTACAGACTGCGGGTTGACCCCAGAAGTGTGTGTACCAGAGTAAACGAGGCTTATGTGGTCTGGAGTCTGACACACACAGAGGACAGTGAACCAAAGCAGAACCAAACCAGGACTAAAGCAGAACTAAACCAGGACTAAACTAGGACTAAACTAAATATGGACTAAAATAAGTATTGAATTGTTAAAAAAATAATAATTTATGTAACTCTGAGTTTAAGTCAAAAGTTTAAATTAAATTCTACACAAACACTAGGGATGCACCGATCCAATACTGATATCGCCTTTGTCGATACTGAACCGAGACCAGAGTATGGACAGAACATGGCTCTTATTTCCTTTAAACACAGGTCACTTCTTCTACAGATGTGTTCTGTAACTGTTCTGTATCCTTCACATCATTCTGAACAGTGTGAAGAAAAGTCCAAACATTATGAGACATTTTGGGCCAAAATCAGTCTGTATTATCTGTGTTTTTACAACCAGTTAAAAACCCAACCAGGATTTCGACTCATTATGGAACCGATACCAATCCAGAGAATTTTTCAGTATCTCCAATAACCACTTTTATCAGACTGTGGTTCTGTACTTTTACTGTAAGTAAGAATTCAACATTATAGTGATACTTTACAGTGACATCATGCTGGGGATGTTCTACATGTATGTCTGTGGTAGAATGTTCAGCCGTTACCATTGTGACACAATGCACACATTAGTAAACACTGACAAAAACATTTTAAGATAATCTGAAAACTCAACCCGAGCTCACGGTCCTGTTTAGGAGTTTGATTTTCAACAAAAAGGTGAGAGTGACTCACTGAAAAACTGTTGGCTATGCTAATGGCTAATGCTAATGCTAATGCTAGCTTGTGACCGTAATGTTATTTGTTTGGACTTGTTTAACAGCACAAATCAGCTCACCTGTTGTAGTTCAGCTAAGTCAGTTCTTTATGGTCAGACTGTGTTAAAACAAAGCTCAGATTAAAGTCTAACAAAGCCTCAGACAGGTCAGTGCCTCTAGTTAACATCACAGGCCCCAGAGAATGTTGATGACATCAGCTGCAAAGTATCAATAACCAAAGCTAAACGGGTTATATATATTTTGCAGCCGCTCCTCTAAAGCAGATGTGAACGCACTGGTCTGATTGTGAGGGGAGAGAGGAACAGGTGCAGTTCAACACAAATAGACCTGAGCCAATAAAAGACTCTGGACGGCCTTCAGACCCCCGACTCTGTTATGTCATTTTAAAATATAAATACTGTAGATGTAGATTTAAAGCACCACTACGTAACTTTTCTGTTTTTTCCTTCACCCAGAATGTTTCTCAGTACGGCATTAAACTTTCCAAACGTGCATTCGTTCTGTGAGCGAGGTCGCTTTTCCACAGATCTGACCTAAGTATGTTGGGCTGGTGTAACGTGCTCGTCTCCAGATATATCTGTTTAATGCCATACTATGAAACATTCTAGCAAAGCAGTGTCATGGCCACAGAGACAAGCGGGTACCGGAAAAGTCCCGTAGTGCAGCTTTAAAGGGTCTAAAATTACTGTTTTCTGTTCTAATGATCCAGAGTTGTGTTTTGTTTCATTCACACATGTTTAACACACAAACCCTGCAGATTTAGGCTGAGTTCTTCTCTCAAACAGAAAATGCTCTGTTCCACCTTGTGATGTCATTAAGTGGTAATACAGGAAGTGCTCCACTGTGTTTTTAAACTCAATACACCTTCACTAGAATCATTTGGATGATTTCAGACCTGGAATTTCCAATCTCTACTGAACTAGAGGTAAAAGGTAGATGCTAACTTGAAAACTACCACTACATGACATCACAAGGTGGAGCAGAGCATTTTGAGCTTTGGAGATGTAGACAGACTAATAAAAAAATGTTATGCAAACATGTGTGAATGAAACAAAACACAACTCCGGGTCTGTTTTTGAGGAGGGAACAACATTAGAACATGGATTAAAGCTACAAGAGTCTGTTTTGTGTAATATTCCCTCTTTAAATAAACTCTTTAAATATAGTTTTTACATTTACACTTTAGTTTAGGGACCACATTATAATGGCTAGTACTAAAAGGCGTATGTCTGTGTTAGACTAAAAAGTACTTTTAAAGTATGACCTTAGTATTTATAAAGTATTCGGTCGTTTGCAATTTTCATCTCATTGAAGTAGGGTTCAGTAGCAGTATTAGCAAGTAGCTAACAGCTGAACCACTAGCATATCAATTACCACTGAGTTAGCGACTATATGCAGAGGTGGGAAGTACTCAGATACATTTACTCAAGTAACTTTTTTAAGAAATTATACTTTACAGAGTACTTTTCAAACAGCATGCTTTTACTCCTACTTGAGTAATATTTGCATTGAAGTTACAGTACTCTTACTGGAGTAAAAGTTGTGGTTCCTCTTCCCTCTGTGAGTGAGTCTAAAGTGACTGGAGCTTTATGTAACAATATGAAATGATTTGAACATTTGTGTTTCTGGCTCCTTCAGATATGACTTAGTTTGGCTCATTTTTGTGTCTGTACATTATTTCATGTTTTGTCTTGAAGCACTTTTCCCAAATACTTTTTTACTCTTTGGACCACTACTTTGTACTTCTACTTGAGTAATATTATTTTGAAGTACTTGAGTACACGTTTTATCTACTCTACCCACCCTTGAGTATCTGAGCTCTAAACTGAAAGATCAACAGACCAAGTATTACCAAACACATGACTTACATAATTACATAAACACATTCACATACTGCAGCTTTATATTGTCTTATCTCCATGACGACTTACTAGAATTGTTGGTACTTCTCTAGGTCTGGTTTTCCGAGTTTTCCAAAGACGCCGTCCACAAGCAAAAGGACCAAACTTCGACCGTAAAGTTTGAAGTTTTTGATAAAAAGCGAACGCAAAGTGTTAAAATGATTAGC
>JACM01036489.1:0-39264 GCA_000787095.1 Periophthalmodon schlosseri | reverse complement strand
TCTGCTCTTAACCTTGATTCTGTCGATACATACCAATATATACTAACCCAGTCTCAAACAGTAGCCGCGGCGTTCGAGGCGTTGTGATGAGACAGATGTTCAGGGCATGTGGAACAAATCACATCATATATCGATTAAGCCATGCGTTTTTTATAAGCTTCTGTGAAGGAGTCAAGATGTCATTTCTCATTTTTCTATGTTTCACGTAAATGCAATTTGGTCCAAACCAGTGACTCCCAGTTGGTGGGACCTGGGTTTTCAATTGTATATGCAGAATATAATTGTATACAGTATGTGTTCAAATATGAACACATCTAAACTGTATTGTTTCAATAGTATGGTACGGACATTTAGGGAAAAAAAACACTACGACTACTAACTACTACTACTAACTACTAGTACTGCCAGTACTACTAACTACTAGTAATACTAACGACTACTAACTACTAACATTACTAACTAGTACTACTACTAACTACTAGTACTACTACTGCTAGTATTACTAACTACTACCACTACTAACTGCCACTTACTGCTAGTACTACTAACTATTACTACTACCACTATCACCACTGTAACTATTCTACAATAACTACAGCTACTACTATAATACACTGGGATGGTTCAGAATGATTGTGTAGAATCATAATGCAGACGCTCTGAGGTTCAAGGACCAGCTCCAGCCTGTGGTGACAAGACTTAAAACCAGTGGGACAGGGCCTTCTCTGTGACCAGCCCTAAGCTCTGGAACTCTCTGCCCCCCCACGTCCCAACAGTCCCCTCCCTCTCCCACACACACACACACACACACACACACACACACGTACACACACCAGTGATGGGAAGAATACTTACTGAATACCTACATTGAAATGTATTTTGTAACGTATTCTGATACATAGTCCAATCAGAGTACTGTATTCTGAATACATAGAATACTTTTACTCCCAGCTGCATTTAAATTATAGTGTAAAGACACAAAATAGTATTAAAACCATCCTTATATTTGTTTCATTGTTTTTAAAGCATTTCCTATCACTAATTGGAGATGGAAGGCTAAATGACATGATCAAATACCATAATGTATTCCTTTGATTTTAGAATACCACTGAATGAAAAAGTAACTGTACCAGAATACAGTTACTCAAAATTAGTACTCAAAATATGTTTTCTTGGTACATTCATAGTCAGTTACCAACACTGACACACACACACACACACGTCCCAACAGCCCCCACAGTGGACTGTGGTCTCAAGGCCCACTTTTATTCTCTGGATTTTTTACACTGCGTGAGTTTTGTGGTCCTCTGTGTCTTTTATTCATTTTATTTAATCTATTTTATTATTTTAGTACTGCTTCTATTTATTGATTTGATTATTTTGATCTATTGTTTTCATTAGTTCCATTTTTCCCTAATGTAATTCTGCTGACTTTTAGAATTAAATGTTTGTTGTGCAGCACTTTGGAAACTGTCTTGTTTATAAAATGTGCTATACAAATACACTTGGATTGGATTGGAAGATCACAATAAGAAAAATGAATAAAACAACAACAACAACAACAACAACTACTACTACTACTACTACTATTACTACTATTACTACTTACTACTACTGTTAATAGTACTATTAATACTACCATTAATACCGTTAATTAATAATCAGTTTCACATTAATCCTGAGTACCCTTGGCCTAAATAATACACATCAGGAGTATAAACCATTAGCCAAAGTATCCTGACTGAAATTCATATTAGCGTGTTGAAAAGTGTAGGGTCAACATTCATGGTAATATATTGTACACGGAGGCCTTGGCATTATAAAAAAGCTGTTTTCATAGTCAGCACAACCCAGTGCTAGTGAATCCCTCAGGACCACTTTGTACCAGGGCCATTCTGAGTCCTGCCCCGCGACATTGAACCCTCGCCAAGTTCATTTAGTATAGATTTGTATGGAAGGGCTTCTACCTTGTGTTATATGCTTCAGTTGTTCTATTGGCTGGACCCTGTTTAAACCTTAGTTCACATTTTAGAATTTAATGGTGTCATAATTTCAGGTGCAGGGACCTTTAGAACTCGATTCGCTGTTTTTGAAAGAAATATCCAAAGTTATGATCCATAGTTTTTGACCTGTATTATGAGTTAACCAGACATGCGCCAACATGAGCTCTATAAACCAGCGTGAAGACTGAAGAGTGTAGCTAACCTCTACTGGCTTAAAACATTCCTAGTGTTCACAAAACTTATTAATTTCCGTTTACTTAATGGGCCCATTTTACGTTATTTTGTGTGTACTATGTTGTTTCCTCATCACAAACATACCCCGAGTTGTGTTTTGTTTCATTCGCGCACAAACCCTGCATATTTGGGCTGAGTTCTTCTCTCAAACTGAAAACTGTGTCTGTTCCACTTTGTGATGTCATGTGGTAATACAGAAAGTGCTCCACTGTGTTTTTTACACCTTCACTAGAATCATTTGGATGATTTCAGACGTGGAATTGGCAATCTCTACAGAACAAAAGGTACAAAAAGTTCATAACATCACAAGGTGGAACAGAGGATTTTGAGCTTTGGAGATGTAGACAGCCTAATAATGCAGGATTACTCAAACATGTGTGAATGAAACTGGCTCCTGCACCAGCAACGCCCTGTTGGCTTTGGGCCGGCCCGGGGGACAAAGGACCGGGGGACGTGGGGCCAAGGTGAAATCAGACCAGAGCGTCGGAAGGGAAAGCTGAATAAGGACATGTTCAAACCGTGGCATGTCGCTAGTTGACTGTCTTTGCATTTGAGAGTAGACGCCTGACACGCGTTTCACCAAATGTTCCGAAAAAAATTGCGGCGCGAACGCTCAAGACACGTCACAGCAAACTCTTGAAACGCATCGCCGAAATGTTGGGACCAGCGTAGACTAGACCTGTCACGATACACACTATATCGACTTAGCGTTGACGGATGGAACAATCATTTTTGGGGGTCAATATTTATCGTGGAGACTTTTTTTGTACTAGTGGGAAAATTTTGGTTATTTTTGTGTACAGTGATAAAATGAGAGGGTTGATTTATGAACTTCTATGACTCGTTATAGATACAAACTAACTACTCAATAGTCACAATCTGTTATTTATTTATTGCAGCTCATGTTTTTTTGTTTTTTTTTACAAGATTGTACATTTAGAAAACGTTTTGGCGATAAACCTCCTTTCTGGTTTGGTTTCATATTATTGTTTATCGTCTATATTTTCTTCAGCAATACATCACACTTCAAAATTTGTTATATAGCTTCATAGCCACGTCTATGAAGTGTGTACTGAATATATTAGCTGCAAGCTTTACAGGCCTTGTTTTCTTTTTTTTGTTTTGTTTTATTTATTTAAAGCCAGACATACAAGTTAAGCCTTTTTAAATAAGAGATTGTAAGTCTTAAGACATATTAATAACAAGACATAGTGATTCAAATAACAAGACATAAGGGGACAGTTTGTAGACAAGACAAAAATAAATACAAAAATAAACCATGAGTGAGTGTTTATGTGTAGTGTGTGTGTGTGTATGTGTGTGTGCCTGGATGTGTGTGTGTAGCTAAAGCATGTTGATGTTGAAGGGAAGAGAAAAAGAGCGAGGAAGAGGGGTGAGCTCCAGTGAAAAAATGAACACGAAGAGAGATATGAAAATAAAATTAAAAATGATAGTGACTAAAGAGAGAAAACAAAAGGCAGACCTGGTAGATTGCTGTGTTCGTTGGTGTCGACAGCTCCACAGTCATTCAGTTGTTTTATGTATTTCTTCTACAACTTTCTTCTTATTCTTTATTGCATATTGACGTGGCCATAGACCACCGTGGCTTTATAAATGAGGCTCAGATCTACGGAAAGGCTACCCCCCTCAAGGACGCTTTTCATGGTATGTTAGCAATAAATACCTGTAACGCAAGATAGTTAAGTTTAATGCTATACTGTCATAGCAGCCCCCAACCGCAAAAGTTACACGGTGTACTTTTTGAAAACCATAGTATCAGATGGGTTTCGACTTTGACCCTGTGCGGTTGTTTGCTGTGCATTACGGCGCTTGTTGTGGAGTAAAGGGTAATGAAAAGGACAGTAATTTCAGAGCGGTAAATCAAACCGCACCGGGGCCGGTGAAGCGTGGACACATAGGTTAAAGCAGCTGGATTTGAATCGTGGCAGTGAGAGTTGGGTCGTGCGCGGACGTCAGAGGAATGCTAATGCTAACGCGCGGTGCTGTGTACAGGCGCGCGGTTTGTAGGGATGTGTCTGTGAGCGGGAATTAGGATAAATGCAAATGAGGTTTAGAATGGGATACTTTAGGGCAGGTTTAATGCTAGTCTGTTCTCGTGTAAGATTGTCAAAATATCGCTACTCAGTAATTTATACTATATATAAGTAATGATACTGGACAAATATATAAATTGGACAAAACTTGACCTTTCCTGAATAGGTAAGTTAAAAGAAACTTTTTGAGTATTGAGTATCAAACTCTTTCCTTAAAGACTTATTGTGCTTGTGTCTGTAATATAGTTATAATCTATGGCAGCCTTGGATCATTCTGTTATAATTTGTACATTCTAAATTGCAATATTGATCTAAAACAACTTAATAAAAGAAACAAGTCTGCTGACGAGAAAAGAAAACTGCTATGCCCGATGGGAGCTGACGTCGTCGTAAAAGTCATCACAACGAAGAGCTGGACCGCCGCTCATATAGACAGCTGCAGCCCACACTAGCGAGTTGCAGATTTTTTAATTTTTCATTTGTACTAAAATGACTACGCGGCGCTGCCGAAACCCACACATATCACAGATTAAGAAGATAAAATTGGAGAAGTCTGCACAGCCAGTGTTTACCGGTGACAGTGAAAACGGGGGTAGATCAGAGCAATGACGCTTCGATACAAGAGTATAAAAATGACTCAAACATGCATGAATCACACTAAATACAACTTCAAGAGGGTAAATACGAAGGAGAAACAACAATAACATGGCTAAAAGCTTTAAAAATGCTAGGTCTGCTTTAATGTTGAAAGTTTGACATTTTATTATTGTGACAACCCTACTATTGTTTCAAGTGCTATTGGATAGATACTTGACTGGCCTGGATAGTTGACTGGCATAACCCTTAACCATAGATTGTATATATAAATGGACATAGCTAACCTGCTAGCCGCTGTGTTCTACATAGGAGGTGATCATGGGCTGTACTTCCGGCTCCATCAACTCTGACTCCAATTCACTTTACATTAGAAAACTGTCGCCCCTCTCTCCATAAATACTGCTGTCAGGCTTGTCATTTTGGTGATCCCGCTCCCTGCTAAACCAGTAGTACGGGTGGGAAGAGGGGTTACCTTCAACAGCTTCGCTCCAGATTGGCTCTTTGGTTGCTATGATACTCGCAGTCGGGATTCCAAATATGGAACTCGGCTCTAAATTTGCCCCTATAGTTGCCTCGACGAGCTTCATGCTGAGCGCTATGGGTGACGTCACACTCACTTAGTCTGCTTCTTTATACAGTCTATGCCCTCAACCAGTAGTGATATCTAATTTTGGCGACACAGTGGCTGACCCGTCTCACAGCAAGAAGGTTCTAGGTTGGATTCCCGGGTCGCTCTGTGTGGAGTTTGCATGTTCTCCCTGTGTCTGGGTGGGTTTCCTCTGGACTCTCCAGTTTTCCCCATTATAGGTCAAGTCCTCCAGCTAAGGTAGTCCTGCCCAATAGGTGAAGATCTGGAGATGGGTCCCTGGACACTGTACGGCAGCTGTCCACTGCTGACAGGTTTAATCCCAGTGACATTTAACAATGGGCAGAATCATTTCTCAACAGGGATCAATAAAGTACAACCCTTGCACTATAATGTTGCACTGTTCACCCAGAATGATGGCCTTTTTGGAAATGTAAAATATCAAGGTTGTTAAGGGCCTTTTTGGGCTCCAATGATTACATTATAAATAGTGACAGGGGGTGTATGAGGACAGATGATACACAGGTATTAATTAGCTAAAATGCATATGGCAGGTTAGACTACTCAGTTCTCTAAAACACAGTTAATATCACTAGATTTTATCACTAGATTGCCTAGTCTTTTCTAGTTTTGTAATTTTTGTGAAGGTTATAATCTTTCTTCCTGGTTGGACACAGGAATGACATACGTATAGGTATGTTACCTAGCAACTAGAGATCAGGCGATATTTTTCATGGCCGATGGCGATTCTGATTAATACAGTGCAACCAAATTATGTCATTTTAATCTACTCCAAACTCCCCCAGCTCTTTTTTTTTACTACAAACCTATAAGAGAGCTGTGTAGTCACGTTTTTGGCAGCCATCTCTTCGTATGAAAGTATAAACCTTTGTGTGTATGTTATGCGGCAGATGAACCAAAACAAAATATCAGCCTATGTTGGAGATTTAAAGCCGATCACAGGTGCATTAAAAAGTACAAATATCGCCCCAATATATTGGTTGGCTGATATATCTTCTAGCAACTATAATGTTAACAAGTGCCAAAGTGTGTCTAAATTGCACAATAGTTATGATTTGACAAATAAAAATAAATGACAACACCTTTATTTTGTTAAATCAGTGTTTAAACTGTCAGAAAAATGCCTTGTGTGTAAATTGTCCCTGCATTTTGGATGGAGTTGATGACAGTTAATGACATAGGTCACTGCTACTTCCTGCATTTTACAACTTTTTGTTTTCTAAATGTCTTCACAAACTGCACCTTAACTGATGTAAAATCGTGATCAATATTTATCACAGGTACTATCCCACCAAACCAAGTAACTATTAGAAAAATATATTAATTGGTCAAACTCACTATAAATATGAAATGTCCCATTGCAGTGTGGGATATGTCTCTCTGTGTCTATTTGCTGAACACTAAAAGAACATCATTTATGGTGTAGACATTTTCTGTCTCTGTTGCTTTTACATTTGCAAGTAAATGCAACATTAGCAGTCCAGTTTCAACATTTATTTTACAAGTGAAGTTCCACCGAAATTCAGAACCTCATTCTGTCCGTGTCCCTTCAGTTACCCTATTAGGAAGTAACTACAGTAAATGTACCGAAAAAGCATATTCCGAATACTGCTTCTGTGTGGCTGTATGCTTAGTCCTGTCATGATAACAAATGTTGACAAATAAATAACAGAAATTAAGCAAAAATTAGCCATACAAGTCACTTATTCAACCCTCTACAGCTAAAATCTTATCATTTTACAACAAAAATAACAAAAGTCTTCCCATTATTGCAAGGAAAATATCCCCATGATAAATATTGATCTCAAAAGTATATTGTTCCACCTGTCATGTATTGAACGATAAGTCAATATAGTAATTATCATGACATGCCTATGTTTGCTGGTATAGTATTTCATTTGGTGGCAGAACACAGTTACTTTTACACTGAAGTTGAACTTGCATGACCAAGCTCCACAAACTGCATGATTTTAGTGAGAATGTAATGTGAGTGTGTAAAGTATCAGTAGAGACCGACCGATATGTTTTTCTTCATGGCTGCTGCAGATTGTTTAGAATCCAGTGGCACCGATGGCCGATGAGCTTTGTCGATATTTTTGGTATGATTTGAATTTACTACAAACTTAACCACGACCCTAAGTGGATCGGAGAGCTGTGTAGTCACATTTTGTGCAGTGTCCTCTCCACACTTAAAGAGCGGGTATGTTACCTCTATGGGGTATTAATTGAAAATACATAACATATTTTGATCACCATGTTACATTTTATTGTTTTGAAAATGCTGCTAATCACTCTCCAATAACAAGCTAAGAGTAAAAGCCCATTGAATAGACCTGGTTCGCTGTCTCTGTGTGATGGGTTTGTAGTTTAATGAATGCACCGCCCCCTGCTGCCCATGATCAGCGCTTTGTTCCCTGTGTTTGGGTAAATGTCACAGAGAGTCCATCCTCCCGGGGGACACTAGAGCCACTCTCACATCTGCAATGGTAATGACCGGGAGGACACCACAAAAGGCCTCTCGTGATGGAGAAATGAAATCTATACTGAGGATAATTATTCTAAACAATACAGTTAGCCAGAGCATAATTAGTGTGGAGAAGTGTTTTCATTAAGAAATGCCACAGGGAGATTGGGTTTTGAAGTCTACTTTTCAAACACTAGCTGCTTGTGGCGAATGAGGAGTCAATCAAAATCAATAGTAGTGGTCACAAGTAGCAAATATAGCAAAAAGGCTGTAATTATTTGGGTCTCCATGGAGTCTTATTCTGTATAAGACCTGCTAACAATGTAATTTAGACTAGGGCTGCAACAATTACTCTGAATAATTGTGACATTATCATTGAGATAATAAAATTAAAGTGTATATACTGGATAATGAGTACATTGTAACAATCGGAAGTGATGCATCTAGGATTTATACTGCAGAATCGGCTCTGTGCACAGCAGCGCCCTAGCTAACTCACTGTGTCTCAAAGCTAATGATAAATTGTATTAAAATAAACTACCAACAAAATGTAAAGTAAATACTACCCGGGTGTCTTTATGTGCTGATTATTTCACTTTGTGATATTTTTATTTTACTAAAGATTATGATTAGCATTGAGGCACAAAGACCTACCTTTGTGTGTCCTCACTAAGTGTGGTCAGTGACATCCACCCACAGCTCACCCTCTGCATGATCTCATGAAGTTTTTATTAAAATTAGCAGAACTCAGCAACAACCTCATAGGGATACAACTGGACAGACAGTAGTGATGAGAACAGTGAGCTATTCAGGCGCTGTTGTGCACAGAGCCAATTGGTTCTAGTCTCTAACCCAGAATTTATACCAGCGAGAAGCTCTGCCTCTGTATATTCTCACATTTAAACAGCAAACTGTTTTATATTGCTTACATATTCATTGTTGATTGGATGAATTATGTTTTAAAACTATACAAAAGTTGACAAGAAGGACAATGCTTTGCATAGCAATAACAAGCCGTGGCTGCAGCACTCGCATTAATCAGGCTACTTACCATTTAAGTTTCGGTGTCACGCTTTTTCCTTCATAAGTTTTCCCTGTAAAGTTGCTGTTTAATGTTGTAAAGTGTGTTATATTTATCCCCCACGACTATAAACTTTTGGTTTATCACGAGTCATTCCCAGAGCTCCTGGTGTGATGAATGTTGTTTATGGGACTGTAGTGGTTTTAGAGAGGACACCGGAAGTTTATGATTACATTATTTGATACCACGTGCTTATTTCCTGTCTTTTCCCTGCTAAAAAGCCTGTAGACGCTCTGTTGACGCTGAAAAATTAGAGCTCCAACCTCATTTGAGCGACGCTCTGTTACTGCTTTGGTGTAAATTGGGGCTAATAGTTTAATGATGAAAGTAAGGCTGTTTAATGCATTTAAGCTACTAAAATTAGCTCCTTTTATTTTTCCATCCCTTTATATCAACATATGAAAATACTTTCACAACACAATATATCAAAAATTTACTAATTAAAAAAAAAAGTTAATTATATAAAAAATGTCTCGTTCTTTTGGACCCTATGTCGTGTCTCATCTAGTCTCGTAAGAATTCTGTCCACCCATCGCTAATTATAGATAGTGGTTGCAGGAGCCTAAATTGGTGACAGCGATGCAACAGAGAAGAGCAGACAGCCATTTACTTAGGGCCAATTTACAGATACTAGTTCCTCCGTAGAAGAGACACGCTAACTACTCCACTGCTGCCACTGTTTAGAGGGAGCAGGTAAAAGAGCTAGAGAAGCCAAAGCAAATGATTAGGTTCAACATTTGTGGATTTTCCTTTTGAATATTTCTTATTTGAATCCCATATAATCAATATAGGAATACTGGTCTCATGCTCTGCTGTTTGGAAACAACAAATAGATTTAATTTGTGGCAGTGATGCTAAATATCGACAAGTATGGAGAGGGGTAATTTAGAGAGACACAGGGAGGACATGCCCACTCCACTCCTGTAGAGATCAGGAGTCTAACCCACGACCTTCTTAATGAGAGGAGGAGATTCTGCCACAGTAACACAGGGAGGACATGCACTCAGAGAGATCAGGTGTCTAACCCACAACTTTTGAGCAATACACACATCCACGCAGTTCTTTTGTACAGTATATCCATTTGTTTTGATTACATTTTTTTTTATTTCCTGGTCTGAACTGTCATTATGTAAATAACTCAAATCGCACAAATAAATAAACATTTGTGTGACATTATCTAAATTGAACCATGCTAAACGCAGCTCAGAATAACAGTTATCACCTTTAGCGGCGCAGCATTAGCACCTTAGCATTAGCCTGAGGAGTGATAAAGATTATTGGGGTGTTTGTGACTGTGGCTAAAGATAAACGACTATATTTTATTATGAAATGGATCAGAAATACGTCCACTGAGACGTAAGAGGTGACCCCGCTCGTAATAGGAATGCATGATATTCTAGGTAGTTTTGAACATTAAAAACACTGCAGTTAAATAATTGCAAAATTCATAACTTTAATGCCATAGTGTGGAACATTCCAGACAAAACATTGACGTCTACTTCTTGGCTTACATTATTCATCCAGTTCTTTCTCCTCATTTCACACCTGATATTTAGTCTCTCTTGTGTCCTGTGGCTTCCTCTTCCTCCTGAGGTAATTAACGCTGCTCTGAGTCCTCATCAAGCACAAGTCAATTAGCCCCTGTAATCCAATTATACCAGGGACCATTTTTCATCTGCTGCAGTTTCATTACTGATTTAAGGAGACGACAAAGGCTTCACATTAGATCAACATTACCTCTCCTCTACAATGCTATGTCCAAATTAGTTCAAATCATGTTTTACCTTCTTTTGAACCCACCTGCCTGTAAGGTTGGCACAAATAAATAAACAGCTGTTTTATTTGGATTGTCTCTATATAAAAAGAAACAAGGTCATAATTTTGCAGTCCTGTTTACGAGGTAGTCTTGCTCTTGGCACTCAGAAATCGCTCCATTTCAATTTCCCCAGATTGTTACGTATCAGGTAGAATCTCGGAGTCTCCATTCTGAGCATTTCTGAGGTCAAATCGTGTTCACAACCAACACATGGCACTATTAGCGTAGCACAAACGTTGCCTAATGACTTTATTCCAACGCCTAAACACTGCGCTGGAAATGGAGTTGAGGTTGTAGAAGTGTGAAAATGTGAAATGGTAATGGCAATGTGACCAAAAGCACGTTTAAAAAGAAAGAGCCACAAGGATGTTTGCCGGCGAGTCCAGAATGGTTTTTATACAGACAGATCAGTCTGGCCCCCACTCCCTCTGTCACGTCTCCAGCCAAGCTCAAACATGGCCAACCAATCTGATTTTTTAAATTTCAGTAACACATTCATTCATTCATTGGTCATCGGTCATTTAGAATTAAGAGTTTAGTGCTTTGCTCGTTGATTCTTCAGAAATCCATGATGTTTTTCAGTCCTCTGTGATATTTCCTTCTTTTTTTCCCATAAGCGGCCATATTTGTTTTGATACAGATGGACTATGTGGGTTGCTGATTGGCTAATCCACCTGTCAACCATGCCCTCTGAACTCGCCATGCCCATCTGAACTCGAGAAGATTCACCGGTGACCAGACTCACATCCCCGTAAAGTATTGGAGAAGTGTGTATTCTGGATCCCAGGCACCACCAAAAAAGTTACTTGATGCTTCTTTAACAGATACTTGTGCTTGATACAAGAAATATCACTTAGATAGAACATTGGAAATGCAAAGAGTCATGTAATGTAGGCCTCTCAAAAGCCCAATCACTCATGTAGGCTAGATACTTGAGTGATTTGGGATAGACGTTGTTTTTTAGGGTACCGCATGCTGTCAAATCCACTTCCTGGTCTTTGTTTTTCACACTTTTCTTCTCTCGTTCTGTCTCTCAGCGGTGTCTTTGCTCAGCACAGCCCCCCGCTGGGCGCCCCCTGCAGCCTGCTCTGAGCACTCACGCCTTACACTCCTCCAGTCTGTAATACACTGACCTCCTCTGACCTCCTGAATCCGACCAATTACAACACTACACATCCCCCGTTAAACTTTAATGAGACCGTAGGGGAGGATGTTTATTCAGAAAAAGCTTTGTCCTCCCAGGGATTCTTTGAGAGTTTGGAAATATTTTACATAATTTTCATGTTTCTTCTACACTTCGTTATGCAAACACAGTAGGCACTTGACCACCAAAAGAACAGCATTTAAGACAGGCCTTGAGAGCCTAAAAATGTGAAAATCATAGTAGTCTAGTAGTTGCTATGCATTATAATAACTACACTTTAATTAGCCTTAATAAAGCATGAACTAAGACTTAATTCATAATGAACAAACTGTTTATCACAACTCATTCAGGCTCAGTAACTACTCAATTAAGGGATTAGGGTATTAATTACAGCCACAGTAGAAAAACATGCATCCTTTCTGTGAGTGGCCTTGCATCTCCACACACCTGACTCCTGCTTATTCCTGTGGAAATATTATTACTTTGGCTGTAATTTTCCACAGTATGGCGTAAAACTGATCTATCTCCGTCCTCAAAAGGGAAGGCAGGGTCAGGGTGCCCTTTGACCAGATGGTTGCCGGTTCAAAGCTTGTCTGATGACCACATTCTTGTGTTTCATGGAGATACTTCTTCTACCTTAAAATATTCCACTGCATGGCATTAAACCTGTCTGTCTCCATGGAAACAAGCTTTTGATACAGGTCAGGTCTGTGGAGACTTGAGTCATCGCACACAAAGAATACTTTTTTATTTTTTATTTTTATTTTATTGATCACATTTTATATAGCTCATTTCCACCTTCAAGGCACTCAAAGCACTTTACATCAAGGAACCACTCACCCATTCACACACATATATAACACACCAATGTACAGACACTGAGAGTGAGGTGGGTTAAGTGTCTTGCCCAAGGACACAACAACAGCATTCATCTGTGAGAGCTAGAATCGCACCGCCAACCTGTGGGTCAGTGGATCTGACCATTCAACCAATGATGTTTATGTCGAGAGCGGGATTCAAACTGCCAACCTTCAGATCAGTGGACAAACACTCTACCAACTGAGCTACTGTAGCTATTTTATTAATGAAAATAGCTGTAATTGTATAAATGCAGGATATACACGGGCAAAACACTAACATCACCATGGAGACCTGGAAAGTTACATAGTGTAAATTTAAAACAGAATCCTTGTTTCTAAGATCTCTATTAATTTCATACTGTATTTATAGCCAACAGTTTAGATTCATTGAACCCCAAATTACCTGCGTGGAGCTTTTTCATTTGCATACAAAACATTTATTTTTGCCTGAAACCAAATTATAATAACACAATTCAATCACGGGAGTAAACTGTTAAATGTGTTACATTGATTGACAAAGCAGGTCTCTTAAATGGCGTCTAATTGCTCTAACACAGCTGGATAATGGAGCATTGTCTGACTGTTGCTTCATTTGCACTAATTTAGAGGTTTAATTTTGTCACTTTGATTTTCATTCATGTTATTTGTTCTAAAGCAACCTTGACTGAAAGGTTTTAAGAAGACTCCCGCACATGTCTCCCTCTTGGTTCACTTTTATTAGTACAACGCTTCGGCCCCTCTGACCTTCCTCAGGTATGAGGACAGCCCCTTCCGCTCCCCTCATATAAGTTAAGGGACTGCCCCCTTAAGAGTAATCAACCAATCACAACACTGGAAAAATAGATTCACAATTAGACCCCAATGTAACCGCAATATTGTACATAATTCACTTTGTCTTTTGTGAGTTAAAATGCAAAGATAATGATTAATAAGATATAAAGATTATTATCACAGTAAAAAGGTAATAACTGTATTTCATTATTCTGACATTTTGTTTAGTAAAATAAGTGGTGCATCAAAGAGTTTACATGGACCTCCCACATTACTCAGTGGGAGGGCAAACAAATCTGCTCGCTCTTAATTACAATACCCTTTTGACATCAGAACATTACATTAAACAGCAATTCATCATTTAAGCCTTTTGGCCTAAGAGTTTGTAAACTAAAAATCCAATAGGCTTAACGTCTTTTTAAGGCACGGTCGTGGTGGCCCCCCGTTGGCGGGGCAGGCACCTGTTCGATCCCATAAAAACGAAGGGAAGACACGTCCAGTTTAAGCTGATTAAAATGAACCGCAACAGGAGAGTCCGGGTCTTGGCGTCTTATTGCTCTCTTGTGCTCACTTATGCGGATTTTTGAGTTTTTGTGTCGTCTTTCCAACATACACAAGACCGCATGATTGCAACAGGTGAACTACATGGGTAGATGCACATGTAATGACGCTCCTAATGGGGAACTTCTTTCCGGTAGAAGGGTGACTGAAATAGGAAGTCTTGATGGTGTTATGGCACTGGGCGCAACTGCCGCATCTATAATTGCCATGAGGAATAGGGCTGAGGTTTACACAGAAACAAGTTCTAAAGTAACCTGCATTTACACTCAATCTACTCTAAATACTTTAAACTTGATTTTGATATTAAGAAATAGACTAGATACTCAATACCGATTCCGATACCATGATGGTAATAAAAAACATTCTTCCTTTAGACAATAGAATGTGATTTTCAAAATTAGTACTTTCTTTTATATTCCCATGTGACCTTATATCTGTGTGATCCCTCAGTCGTCCAGGTGGGTTCCATAGTGGTCCATGGGCGTGTACTAGTCTATGTGTCTTATACTTGTTCTGATACAGCTCAAGATCATTCTAAAACTGTTCAAGATTTATTTCTGTCCTGTGAATGTGACTTTTTTAGTATCGATTCCTGCTCAAATAAGTATCTAGTTTTGATACCAGTTTTAGTACCGATTAGTATCTGATTTTTGGTACTTTTGACAACCCTACTTTAAATGTGCATTACCTGTAGGGGGCAGCGGTCTGGCCCATGTTTACATATTTCACTTATGTCATTTCAAAGTCAAATTTCCTATTTTGCATAAACAGCACTGAATTCTATTGTTTTTTTTCTTTTGTTTTGTCTTGCAGTTTTCGGCCCCATGCTGTGAACAGACTTCACCAAAAAAACAACTGGAGGTTATTTTTTATTTAAAATTTTGAGACACTGTCCTCAAAAGCCCATCTTACTCAATTTTAAAAAGTATAAAGCTTTATTGTACAAGCAGCTCTTGCGGTCAAACTAAGTGCACTGTGTATTGTCTACATCTAATAAAGCGTTTTATTGTCTGATAATCAGGAATTGCACATTAGCATGCTAGTTGTTGTAGTTTAGCTTTACTGTTATGGCAAAACTCCGCTCTGGTCTCTGAAAGTTGTGAAAAAAACTTAACGAAATGGATGAACGCTGTCGTTGTGTCCTTGGGCAAGACACTCAAACCTCCTTGCCCCAGTGTAAGTAAACTGCTACATGATAATGTGTGTAAATGGGGAAGAGGTTCCTTCATGTACCTCTGAGAGCCTTGAAAGTAGAAAAGCGCTATGTAAATGTGAACATTTACTGGGGCCGTAGTCCTTTAATCGTTTAGTCGATTAATCGGTCGATGGAGTCTTAGTCGACCAAAATTAGGATTATAGTCAACTGATCATTTTGTTTAGATTATGAGGATTTATGAAACAACAGCAGAAAGTGAGTGAGTGAATCAGCTGAAAATGTTGTATTTTTTGGTGTTTATATGTAAAAAGGCAGATTAAACTCATGATTCACACGTTTGATCTGTCTTTATAAATACATTGTTTCCTAGAATTATTTCTGCATAAATAGTTGTTTTTGCACAAGCTCTCATGCAGGTGAGGTCTTGTGAGTGCAGTTTGGGTCAGATACATAGAGATACATACCGGTAATAGTTTTGAGAGCTTTTGCCACACCCCTTTTTAGTCAAATAATCGATTGGCTTTGGTCTTTGGTCGACCAAGAATTACTTTAGTCGAATACAGCTACTACCATTTACCGTTTTAGCTCTACTTGATACAGAATATGCAATGTAATGTAAAAGCATGTAAAGTTATGAAGTAATTACTCATATAGCCTTTCTTACTTTCTATAAATCATATGTTTAATGTTTGGATGTAATTTGACAGAACATAAATTATACAAAAGAAGTTGATTTATTTATTTTTTTTACTTGTATCATTGTTGACCATACTGCTTGACCTTAATCAGTTTGGTTCTCATGGGGTTAAAATGCTCAAACATCAGTACATGAAAATATACTACATGTCACCATTTTACTAGAATCCGTCTAAAATGTCTTAAACCCGGAGCGGCGGAGTGAAGGAGTGAAGTGAACGCTAAGCTGCGGGGAAGAAATAAATCACGACCTTTAACCAAATGGCACATTCTGCAGCGAGAAGGTTATACTGAGGGCCAGACCTCAGCTTTAAACCACACACATGCAGAGCTGTACGATACCTGACATTTTACTGATCTACACTGGGATCTTAATATCGCTATATTGATACACCAGTTACTTTGGTTTAGCATAAAATCGTGGCTATGACCTTAGCGCAACCTTTAGGCGTGGAGAGCAACAAATAGCATCATTGGGGCGTACAAACTTCATGTTTTTTCGAACCATTTCTTGGTTTGGTGGGAATGTACCTGTGGTAAATATTGGTAGTAATGGTAGTAATTTTACATCAGTGAAGTGGCAGTTTGCAGAAAAATTTGAAAAGAAAGTAAAGGAACACAGGAAGTAGCAGTGACTTCTAAAACAGAATAACTCTACCTATGTCATAAACACTGAAAAATCCATCCAGAAACAATTCACACATAAGGAAGGAAATATTCTGTCAATGTAAACCTTCATTTAACAAAATAAACATGTTTTCTAAATTGCACAATGGTTATGGTTAATCTAATAAAAATAAATGACACTTGGCCCTTGTTCACATTATGGTTGAGGGGTAAGATCTGATCAGACCCGAATCATTTCACTTTTGCATCGCAGCGCAGCAGCAGAAACAACAGTAGGAGAGTGAACACAGAGATCTGGATTTAAATAGTGTAACAGAGATAAGTAACATTTTACAGAAGCCACACAGAAAAAGCACAATGGACAGACGGTTACCACATTTGGGACAGTTCGCCAAACACAGTATGATGATAGAAAGTCTGTCTGATGCTTTGCGAAGGCTTCAACAGGACGAGAATGAGCAAAAAATCATGATCCTCCAACTACAAGAGGAAAGGGACGATAATTGCTGTTAACAACCCCAAATTATCCTCAAAATTCCAGAGGATGATGGAAGAAAAGGGGGTGAAGATGACTGCAACACCTAAAAGCTCCACACAACAAGAAGAGACTGGGACTCGATCAACTACAGAAAAGGAGAAATTAAGTTTGTCTCTCAAACACCGGAGAAGTCAAAACCTAAGCCATCCAAAAGCCAGACTCCAAAACCTGAGAGCCCTACTGGAACAAAGGAGAAATTGTTGTTAACAACCCAAAATTATCCTCAAGATTCCAGAAGATGATGGACAAAAATGGGATGAAGATGAAGGTGCCACCTAAGTGCCCCACACAAGAAGAAAAATGAAGGAATGAGTTTGCAGAGACACTCAAGACCTTGGTCTCATGGGCATTCCTCTTCAAAATTAAACAGCTCCAAAGCACGTTTGGAGCTGTTTGTGCCAATCTGGGCAGCAGCAGTACAGTTGGTAGAGTGGTCGCCTTTTGTCTGAAAGGTGCTAGGTCCTTCTAGGGTTTGTGTGTGTGCAGCAGTTATGGCTAACAAATAAGATGTACTCTCAGCTGGTTTAAGAACTGAGGACAGCTAAAGATAATCCACAACTATTCATACAGCTACACTTAGGACACATTAATTATTTTAAATAAAAAATCAAATTGTTTCAAAGGTAGTCATCTGAACAATGTTTTTGAAATTGATTTCTCTACCATCCTGGACGAATGAGGGATTATCATTATTTCAGTTTATATGTGGAACCACTTTTTCTTTAATGAATACAAACTATGATCAGTCTAGTTCAATCTAAGATTAACTAGTTCTTAATGTCATTACAAACATGGGAACTGTGAGCTGCACTATAAAGAAAATGTCTAACACTTGTAATATTATTGTGTAATTTAGAAAAGTTTTGGCCCTTGTTAACATTATTGTTGCCAGGTAACATACCTCTACTTATGTCATTTCTGTTGCCCACGTCCAACTAGGAAGTAAAATTACAATCTTCACAAAAATAACAAAGATAGAAGAGACTAGGCAAGATTTTTAGTAAAATCTTAAATATTATGATGTTAACTGTGTATTAGTAAAATGAGTAGTCCAAGCTGTCGTATACACTTAAGTACATTACTGATACAAGACGAGCTGCTGGTTCATCAAATGAGCCAAAACTGTCACTAAATATAAAAAATCGTGTGGGGAAATAAGGCAAATAATGTAAACAAAAAGTATTGTTCTAAAAACTTGAGCATCGGTACAATACCAATACTCATTCTGGTATTGATATATCAATACTCAGGATCAACTTGCACAGCCCCAGCATCTGACCAAGGAGCAGCGAAAATGATGCTGATAATTATAATGTGATGTGATTAGAAAAGGCAGGGCGGTAATGCACGATCAGGGCTAATGGATCTTAATGTGCAGTGATGTATTGGGAAATCACTTTATGGGCTGAGTAATTGCCGGTGGCACAGGTCAAAAACTGGGTCAAATGCAGAGAACAGGTTTTCCTATGGGGGAAGAATCTGCCATAGCCAAATACTTCACAAGACAATCAGCAGAGGGCGCAAGTACTGAATTCTGCTGCGATGTCACTTTGAGTTGTATTATTGGTCTTGACAGCAAATAAGTTATATATGGACTATGAATATGAACATGAGCATGAACATAGATAAGCCAGCACTGCAACCTAATGACATCACAAGGTGGAACAGAGTATTTGTGCTCAGGATGGGGAGACGGTCAGAATACTATACAGGATTACTCGAACATAAATTAGTTAACTCCAGGTATGTTTAATAGAATATAAAGCATGAACATGGTGATTCTAATAAAATGATCCACTTGTTTTTGAACCAGAAGTGAAAAATGTGTTTCAGAATGAACTGTACTGCCTTTTGCTTCCTTAGGGTTCTCATCCAACAAAATCACTTTTAAAATGTATAGGAAGCATCGCTCATTTTTAGTTCTTTTTTTTTTACTTTTTAAAAATGTATTTATTTATTTATTTATTATTATTATTATTATTTTTTTTTTACAAATAGTTGCTTTTACTATACACTGTATGGAGTAAAAGTCAGGTTATATATCAGATCTGTTGAGAGGCAACTCCACCCACTGTAAGAATGTATATGGCTATGTTTTTTTTTTTTTTTTCTTGAGCATTAAAAATCCCTGTTATTGAATGACAAATAGATAAGTATATCTCCAGTGTGAAACATCTCCATGGAGACAAGCAGTCGTCGTACCCTGCACCAGAAAAGTTACGTGCATCTTTAAATAATACAGGATGTTGCCATATAATCTGAAAGGTTAGCGCTAGATAGTTGGGTCCGGAGGGATGGAAGTTATCACGTAGCTTTGGTTACCAAGGTAACAAGTTGGGTTCTGCTAGAAAAGACCTAAAATGTTGTATTTTAACTGTTTTATATTTTAAGAGATAAGGCTCAAGGTGACAAATTAGTTTTTAAAGTTACTTCTGTTGTTAACTACCCCAAAACATTTTCGTTACTCTAACCTTAACCATTTGCCTAACCATAACCATAACCATAACCAAAGGCGGGTAGAGTAGCCAAAAATTGTACTCAAGTAAGAGTAACGTTACCTCAAAGTAATATTACTCAAGTAGAAGTACAAAGTCGTAGTCCAAGAAATGACTCAAGTAAGAGTAAAAAAAGTACATGAGAAATGTACTACTCAAGTAAGAGTAACTTAAAGAGTAACTGCCAGGACGTAACATCTGATTTATAATTTGAAGTTAATGTAATTTGGAGGATAAACATTAAATAATGCAAAAAAATCTGGTATTTTCAAAGGACAGACACAAATATGAGAAAAACTAAATCATGTCTGAAGGAGCGGTGCAGGAAACACAAATGTTCAAATCATTTCATATTGTGAACATAAAGCTTTTGTCACTTGTAGACTTACTCACAGTGGGAAGAGTAACCACAACTTTTACTCAAGTAAGAGTACTGTTAGGAGTAGGAGTTGAAGTATGCTGCTAGAAAAGTACTCAGAAAAAGTACAATTTCTTTAAAACGTTACTCAAGTAAATGAAACTGCGTAATACCCCCAACTTAAAAAAAATAACCTTGTTCCTAAAAGTCATCACTTCAAATGACCAATCACAGCAGACCATCCCTACTGACCCAACACTCTAGAATTAACCAATCTCAACCATTTATATCAGTCCTGGTTCAGTCCTTTACCTCTTTCTCATATTCTTTGAACATAATCATCTTGTGTTTGGTGTCGTCTCAGCCGCTGCCGTCTCACGATGAACCCAGCACAGAACCAAAGATTGTTTTTCTGTTTTTTTATGCATCACCAGAGCAGTGATTAGGCAAGACAGGGGCAGAGACTCCACAGGAGCTGTATACGAGCTGAATATTCATGATATACGAAGGAGGGCCAAATTTAAAGAATGTAAACGATTTCAAAGCAATATGGAGAGAACAGATTGGCCATATAATGTCTGCAGATAATATTATAATTGTTGTTTTGAGGATATGTGAAACCAGAAGAATGAGTCTATAGTTTGTAATAAGAAAAATGAGTTTACAATAATTAAAGGCGCACTATGTAACATTTCTGGTTGGGTGGTTTGCCACTTGCTTGTCATAGCTTTTCCTTCATTTATTCAATGGCAGTAGATTTTATTGATAAAAATACTTAAAAAAACATGCATTGTTACTGTGAGCGGGCTTGCCTCTCCACAGATCTGACCTGTAACTTGGACTGTTAGCGAGGCATGCTTCTTTTCATGGAGACAGAATAGTAGCAGATGGTAAGTTTTAAATCCAAAATGGAGTGAGAAAAACTGTTGTTGGCTGGCTTCCTGCTCATAGTGCGTGCTGCTGGTGTGTCCTTGGGCAAGACACTAAATCCCCTCTCCTTGAGTGACTCTGCACATTTTATAAAATTCATGTGTGGGATGTGGAACGAAAGGGAAATTAATTTAGTGATGAAGCGATTGCACTTTTACGGATGGCTGTATTTTAATTCATGATCATTTTGTTTGGATGGTAAGACAACATGACATAAGATAAAAACATGATTAACCATGTTCAGTATGGCATTAAAGTAAAGCTAACGACAACTAGCATGCTAACACAAACTTCCTAGTTATCGGGCAATAAAACACGCAGACAGTACACAGCTGACTCATTTTGACCTCAAGAGCTGCTTATACAATTAGGCCAGTCAATATAATTACTATATCGACTTATTGTTCAATATATGAAAGTTGGAACAATATTTTTGTGGGACCAGTATTTATCGTGTGTACTACTGGGAAATTTTTGGTTATTTTTTGACTATATGATAAGATTGAGCCATAGAAGGTTGAATTAATAATTTCTATGACTCATTACATATGTAAACTAAGGAGTAAAGTGTAAAGGACTACTATTTATTTATTGCAGCTTATAATTTTTTTACAATATTGTACATTTTGAATAGTTTTTGTGGTTTAAACCTGCTCTGGGGTTATTGTGTCAGTGGCAATAATTACTTTCAATATTATCGTTTATCGTGTCTGTTTACTTCAGCAATTTATCAAACTTCAAAATATGTTATCGTGACAGGCCTGCAATTTAGCTCAAATACAGACTCTTTAAAAGTGGGACAAAACTGCCTCAAAGTTGTTGTGTCGTTTTTATCATCATTTATCTTTTCAGCAAATGGGTTCACTTTTCTAAACGCTCCAAACATTTTAGCAGATTTAAATTCCAGATCTTGCCCAAAGTGCATCTGAATAAAATGGGTGAACGTTCGAGATGATAGCGTTTTAAATCTGTTCACAATAATGATCCAGCAACTATACTAGCCATGTTTCTCTAAGCAGATTTTTCCTGTTGATTTGTGCTTGTGTTTAGTGCGTCCAGTCTCATTCACTCTGAGCGATTGGATCACCCAGCTGTTTATATGGGCGGCCATTTTGTAGTCCTGATTTTGACACGGGTCTTTAAATCAAACCCGACTCCGCAGCTTTGAGTCTCTGATGAAGAAGCTCGTTCAGTTTCACAAATGAAAACAGATGCGGTAGAAGTGCTGTGTTTATGGGAATGGGTGGAGAAAAGTAGCTCCTCCATCACTGGGGATCACTGCACCGCTGGGTCAGTAGAAATCAGCAGGCCCGTCGACAGAAATTTGGGGGCCCGGGGGCAAGGAGCCGCACATGTGCCCCCTTCTAATATAAATTAATAGGAAGAGGGTCCAATTCTGGGACCCTAAGACTCTGGAGCCCGGGACAACAGACACGCTTTGTCGAGTCCTCTGGGAATCAGATAACCCAATAATTAGATGTGATTTTTGTGTTTGTGTTTACAGCCCAAGAAATCTGATTATCAAAAACACCTGGTGACATGTGTCAGTTAAAGAGCCTGTACTCTTTAAGTAATTTCGAGCAATTTTTGAGCAATTTTTGTCTTGCCCCAGTACAGATATATTGTATAAACAGCTCTTGAGGTCAAAATATGTCCACTGTGTGCTGTCTGTATTAGGCCTGTCACGATAACAAATTTTAAAGTACGATATGTTGTTACAGAAACAACTTTATGCCACTGATACAAAAACAATAATGCAAGATATATATTATAGACAGTATCATTACATGGCATGAGCTGCATCAAACAATGCAACAACCCTCCACAGCTCAAATCTTATTGTATTACAACAAAAATATCCCAAGTCTCCCCACTTTTGCAAAGAAATTGTACATACGATAAATTTTGAGCCCCAAAACATACTGTTCCAGCTTTCACATACTGAACGGTAAGTCAACTTAGTAATTATTGTGACACGCCTGGTCTGCATCTAGTTATAAAGCGTTTTCTTGTCCGATAATCAGGAAGTGCATGTTAGCATACTAGCTGTCGTCATGGCAAAACTGTGCTCTGGTCTCGGCTTTCACGGTTTGATCGGGCTAGTTTGCGCACACCCCAAGTTATTATAAAAAATTCCAAAACCCTGACTGCTAATGTCTGTACTTATAAGACTATCATACAGTGTGAAGTGATGACATTTTTATCTTTTAATATGGGAAATTAGAGTATAATGTTTTGAATCGGACTCAGAGCTATTAAACTTGTATTACATCTAAGCTCTGCCAAAATCCCGTCTATTCCTCTGTGTCATTAATGTGTTATTGAAAAGTATGTGAATTAAATCCGTGTTTGCTTTGCTAATATACGGCGTCCCTATAGCTGCTGTATTGTGTTGGAAACAAATCAAAGGCTAATTAAGCTTGCTAAAACAAACTGCAATTTACATAATGAGAACAGTGCCACGAGCTGCGGGTCTAAACATAAGCATTCAGTGTGTGAGGGGGGCACAAGATAAACAGTTAAAATAATTACACTATAATTACTTTAGCATTTTACTCCATATGGCTGCTTCTCATCATTTCACAATAGAGAATATATAGAGCTGCCATCGCACCTGTGAATGAATTCAAACGGATTCATGCGCTTAAATCATTTGAAACTAACGTGGGACTGAACTTCGAGGAATTACGAGGAATATACTGTATGTTTTAATAGTAGGATTCTATCCAAAGTTCACATTTTAAACACGTCCAGAAGAATTGACAAAAAGACTGAAATATGAGCTGACGAACTAATGCAAGAATCAAAATGACGGGGTTAGCAGAGGCAAATGAGTCAAACTTAGACCTGTGCATACTGCCATTGTGTCCTTTGCCATTGTGCTTCATGGTGGTTTTAGGGGCTGAATTGGCAGCCTCACTTCCATCGGTCAACCCCAGGGCAGCTGTGGCTCCAGAAGTGTCACAGGTGTGGAGTGAAGTAACAATGCAATATAGTGTGTCCAAAAAGCTCTACAGTTTTATGATTATTATTTAGAACAAGGCAAAAGTGAGTCTAAATCAGAGCTAAACTATGTAAAAACTGTCCAAGTACCACAGTTTGAGAACCATTTGTATAACTTACTCAGTCTTATCTTTTAGTTCTGGGGTAGATGCTCTGTTTAACCATTGTGCCAAAGTGTAGCTTTGCACCGCAGATGAAAAAAAAAAAAAAAAAAAATTAAAAAAAGCTACCTGTTTCTCAGAAGGTAGAGTTAATGCCATTCGTCATAGAGCTGGAAAAGTGCCAGTGCAATTCCACCTCCAGCCATTACATTATATTGTTGTGTCACTGGGCAAGACACATAACCCTAACTCACCATTACAGAATATGCAGTGGTTCTCAAACATTTTACACCAAGTACCACCTAAGGCAATATTTGGCTTTTTGAATACTACCAGATCTAAACCCAGACTTTAAACTAACTCAAGAGAAGGTCATTCTAAATAATAACTGACCGACAGAAACAAAAAAAATAAAATAAAAAAATTGAACTTGTAAAAAACGCAACACAGTTTGAGAAACACTGTAATATTATTAAGTCATATTATTAAAGGTGCACTATGTAAATTCTAAAGTGGAGGGTCCCCTACTTGCTTCTCTCCATGGAGATGTTATTTCTTTGCATGGAATGTTCCATAGTACGGCATTAAACATATCTTCCATGCATGTATTCAAGTGTTTTAAAGCTCAAACACTCCTAGAAAAACACAATTCTTACTATGCGTGGGCTTGCTTCTCCATAGATCTGACCATTAACTTGTGTCCCCTGCGATAACCAAGTTTATTTCCATGCTGTGGAATATTCAAGGCAAAGCTGTAACATCTCCCTGGAGACAAGCAGGTGGCAGACCCTCCACCAGAAAAGTTACACAGTGCACCTTTAAGTCAAGTTTTGAAGTTTACACTAAAGTTTATTTTTAAGAACACAGTTTTTACCTCTACTTATATGTGGTAATTATCTTAAATTACAGTTCCATTCCCAAGTTTAATTAGACTTTGATTTGCCTCCAGATAGTTTACAGAATATGAGCTGTACTGAGAGAATGTGCCAAAACATATAAGCACAATACTGCGGCATGTTTCACTAATGTACTTTTAATTCGCATGCTTTTCAATAACACTTTAGTGACTTAATAAAGGCTTGGGAGAGCTTACACGCAAAATCAATACAAGTTTCATTTGTGGGTGCCAGATAAAATGACGTTAATCTGAAATATAATAAGATAACGTTTCTTTTCATCGCTTTTTTTTAAATAAGATATAAAGACGTGGAGTTTAGCAGTTCGTTTCTTTGCAGTTGGAAATTGCTGTCACACTTTGCACCACAGAGTGTCAAGGTGATGTGCTAATTACAATATGAGGCACAGCACGGAGCAGAGAGCCGTATTAAGTTATATAAGGAGCAGAGACAAGCGCAGACTGTTCAAGGCTCTGCAGAGGCTGGGGCTAATTCAGAGGACTCAATTAGATCAAAAGGAAGTTTAAAGGGCCAGACTATGAGATGGGTTAAGATACAGTAGAACAATGATAGCATAATGCAACAAAATGCATAAAGTGTCCATAAAATGTCTTTACAGTTAAAAACATTTATTACAAAGGCAACTGATAAGATATCTTAATCAGACTTGTTCTATTGTACTCAGTGGTTTCCAAAGTTTTTTACCTCATTTAATACAGCTCTATATGGGCACCATTCATCGCACGAAGCACATCAAGACGGTACCCGGTTTCTTGCCATATTCGCTGTAGCTTAGCATCATCAGTGGTTTCAATCGCAACTGTCATCTTTTGCTTTAGTTCAGTAATGTCCGGTATCTTTGTTCGATACACGATCTTTCTTAGGGGTTCATTCAAAAGGTTTCCTCTTTAATCCTGCTTGACCTACAAAAATGCAATGTGACTGAAAACTTTTATAACCACTGATTATAACAGAACACATCTAATTACAATATCTTATGAACTTCCTTTGTAATTCAATTTTAAAATTCTGAAGAGACTTTCTGGACACCCTGTAGAGTTTAAAGTGCATATAACAGGCTTTCATGCTTTTCTAATTCTGACTTGGTTTGGTGGGACAGTACCTGCGGTGAATATTTATCATAGTTTTGCATCAGTAAAGTGGTAGTTTGTGAGAAAAAAAAGTTCAGAAAAACAGGAAGTAGCAGTGAGTTCCAAAACAGAACACCTCTACCTATGCCATCAACACGGAAAATTCCATACAAACAAAATGAAGGTATTTTTCATTTATTTTTATTTGTGAAATCATAACTATTGTGTAATTTAGACGTGGGGGTGTAGGCCCCTACATTATGGTTGCTATAGGTGATAGAACTGGAATTACCTCTACGTATGTCACATCTGCTGCCCGTGTCCAACCAGGAAGTAAAATTATAAACTTCACCAGAATTTAAAAAAAAAAAAAGGCTTTAGGCTTTTGGTTTTGTAGTCCAGATAAAGTTTACGATTATCCAAATACGACTATGATTTTTTTTTATAGCTGACTACTCACAATTAGTTGATTAATTGTTGCAGGCCTAGTTGAAATAACAATTCAAATGATCACATTTAACCATTTACAAAAGCTTCAATTATTTTGGTTTTGTAATGTCCTCTGTAGAGAACTAAATATTTTATCCTCCATAAATCCTGTTAACCCTGTAGTTTAGACTTATACAAGCATGTTCTAAAATGCATGAGATTCTTGGATTAGTTTATCAGATCATTTTTCAGTCTTTTCTCAAATGGAAGGCCTGAAAATGCATTTATTGACTGCTATATGTTCCTCCAACCTCTTATATCGTCTGTTTTATAACTGTGTTTAATATGAAATGATTTGAGAGTAGGCTGTGTTTCTTCATGGTAAATGGTCACATTTATAGCGCTTTTCTACCTTCAAGGCACTCAAAGCTCTTTACATCAAGGAACCACTCACCCAGTCACACACACAGTCATACACCAGTGTGCGCAGACAGGGTTAAGTGTCTTGCCTAAGCGCACGACAGCAGCGTTCATCTGTGGGAGCTAAAATCGCAACCCAACCTGTGGGTCAGTGGATCTGACTACTCAACCAATTGGTATGTTTATGTTGAGAGCAGGATTTGACCCGCCAACCTTCGGATCAGTGGACAAACACTCTACCAGCTCATCTACTGTCACCTCATATTTCCAAAGCTTTGCGTCTAAAAAGCTCTACATTTTTAGACCTAATCTGGCAAAGTGCCTGTTAGTATTGCAAAGTGAAGCTTCACCTACTTGTCTCTATGGAGATGTTCTTGGTTTGCCTAGATTAGAATGTGCCACAGTATGACATTAAACTTATCTATCTCCATGGAGACAAACAACTGGCGCAATCAGGCAAAGTTACAGGTCAGATCTGTGGAGAGGCGACCCAGCTCAACAAAACACCTGTAATTAAATAAATGGTAGATATGTTTAATGCTATACTATGAAACTTTCCAGTCCAAGCAAAAACATCTTTATGGTGAAAAAGCAGCTGCCGGAAGTGGATAATGTTACAGTTCAGATCTGTGGAGAGGCAGCCTCGTTCGTAGTAATATTATTTTTGGGTAATAAAAACACCTGGAAGAATAATGAAATAAATGCTATATAGATAGGTTTAATGCCGTACTGTGAAACATTCCAGGCAAATTGCATCTTTATGGAGACAACCGTGTGATATGACCAGAAAAGTGGCACAGTGCCTCTTTAATGCAGCATGTTATGGCTCACCTCTGCGCCCCTGCTCTCCTTATAGCCGCTTGTAATTAGAAATCTGCTGTTTTTCCTCTGGTTTGGATATGAGCATATGGTTTAGCGTTATGCACCTTCCCCCAGGGCCCACCCCCCGTCTCTCCGTCCCCCAAACGACGCACACTTTTGGGGCAGTGACATCTCTGAACAGCTGCGGAGGTGGAGGGGTGAGGGCCAAGGAACCAATAAATGAGCTTTAGATAATGAGGCTACGTTATGTCCCCGTATACAGCAGAAATATATAAAACATTCTAAAGTTAAAATGACTGGAGCTTTGATGTCATATTTTTTTACCCATAAAACCAGTGAAAAACAGTTAAAATAAGAATAAAAATAACTGATTGGTTAAAGGTTCTGTTGTGGAAAAATTACAATTCTAGATGAAAAATAATCCATTTGTGAAGCCCGGTGAGTTTTGACAAAAAAGGTTTATTTTTTGTTACAACAGATACGGACAGGACAGGACCCAGACCTGCCCTGGCCACAGACTGGTACCTTCTGGCTCCACCTGCCCTGGCCACAGACTGGTAGCCTTCTGGCTCCCAAGTCTCTCTGAGTCTCTCCCCTAGAGCATCTCTCCCCCTGGTCCTTAGTCTCTGAGTATTTATACCAGAATGACAAAGCTACGTGTTTCACACCTATGAGATAATGAACTTTTACACTTAGACAGGTAGAACAACATAGAGTTTCCTGTGGGTTGGGGACAGAGCCTTCACACGTTAACGTCTGGTCTGGGTCTGACAGACTGACACAGATCAAATGCATTTAAAGACATATGATAAGAATATTTTCTTCACAACATGAATATACTTAAATTTCCATCACAGTTCTCTATGTAACTTTCTTTCCGGCACCTTGTCTCTAGGGAGTTACAGAATTACAGATGTTTTATAGCTTAAAAATACCTTAAAAAACATGCATTCTTACTGTGAGTGGGGTCGCCTTTCCACATATCTAACCTGTAACTTGTCCTGGTACAGTCACCTGCTTGTCTCCATGTAGATAGATACAGTTGAAACCAGAAGTTTACATACACAAAACACATATGCTTTTTTTTCTCACTGCCTGACATGAAATCAGACTAAACTTTTCCTATTTTAGGTCAATTAGGATTAACAAAATTATTTCTATTTGCTAAATGCCAGAATAATGAGATGAAATAATTTTTTAGAGAATTTTTCAGTACTTTCTTCAAAGTCAAAAGTTTACATACAGTAAGATTACTATGCGTTTAAACAATTTGAGAAAACCCAGATGATGATGCCATGTCTTTGAAATCTTCTGATAGGTTTATTGACAACATTTGAGTTAAATAGAGACACACCTGTGGATGTATTTGAAGGCACCTGAAACACACTGCTTCTTTGTGTAACATCATGGGTAAGTCAAAAGAAATCAGCCAAGATATCAGGAAGAGAAGTGTGGACTTGTACAAGTCTGGTTCATCCTTGGGTGCAATATTCAGATGCCTGAAGAGGCCACGTTCATCTCTTCAAACAATTATATTAAAGTATAAACACCATGGGAATGTCCAGCCATCATACCGCTCAGAAAGGTAACAGGTTCTGTGTCCCAGAGATGAACGTGCTTTGGTCCAAAATGTGCATATCCACCCAGGAACAAAAGCAAAACACCTTGTGAAGATGCTGCTGAAGCTGGTAAGAGTGAGTCATAATCCACAGTGAAACGAGTACTGTACTGACATGGGCTGAAAGGCCACTCTGCCAGGAAGAAGCCATTACTCCAAAAGAAACATAAAAAAGCCACATTACAGTTTGCAGATGCACAGGGACAAAGACTTTAATTTTGGAGACATGTCCTGTGGTCTGATGAAACTAAAATTGAACTGTTAGGCCATAATGAGCATTGTTAAGTTTGGAGGAAAAAGGGGGAAGCTTGCAAGCCTAAGAACACCATCCCAAATGTGAAATACGGGGGTGGCAGCATCATGTTGTGGGGTTGTTTTGCTGCAGGAGGGACTGGTGCACTGCATAAAATAGATGGCATCATGAGGAAAGAACATTATGTGGAAATACTGAAGCAACATCTCAAGACAACAGCCAGGAGGTTAAAGCTTGGGGTCAAATGGGTCTTCCAAATGGACAAGCATACAGCCAAACTGGTTACAAAATGGTGTGAGGATAACAAAGTAAATGTTTCATAATGCCCTGATCTCAATCCTACTGAAAATGTATGGTCAGACCTGAAAAGGCCTGTGAGAGCAAGGCGGCCTTCAAACGGCTCAGTTACACCAGTTTTATCTGGAGGAATGGGCCAAAATTCCTGCTAACAATTGTAAGAAGCTTGTGGAAGAATATCCAAAACATTTGACCCAAGTCATACAGTTTAAAGGCAATGGTACCAAATACTAATGAAATGTATGTAAACTTCTGACTTTGGAGAAAGTAATGAAAAAATTGTCTTAAAAAATCCTTCTCTCATTATTCTGGTATTTAGCAAATAGAAATAATTTTGATAATCCTAACTGACCTAAAACAGGAAAAGTTTCATTTGATTTCATGTCAGACAGTGAGAAAAAAAGCATATGTGTCTTTTTATATAGTGTTTGTAAACTTCTGGTTTCAACTGTATGTTTAATGCCATACTGTGGAATATTTAAGGCCAGTCTGCTGCATGTCATGCTGTTCTAGACTCCACGTCGGGGCATTAAATCAGTGTCATGCATGGCTCCTAGTTGTTTAATCCTAACATCGTCATGGAAACAAGCAGGTGGCTGACCCTCCACCAGAAAAAGTACATAGTGCATATTTGACATGTTAGTGTCAGTCTGTTCATAGCTGCTTTCATGAAATAGATCAGAAATATGTTGACAGGTGACATACTTATAAGAAGGACAAACTAAAACAATATCCCAGACAAAACTACCACAATCTAAACTGAAATAGTCCTTTAGTCGTTTAGTCGATTAATCGGTTGATGGTATCTTAATCAACTAATCATTTGATTTAGATTATAAGGAATTATATGGGACAACAGCAGAAAAGAGAAGGTAGGGATTGGATTATCCAACAATATGGGAGTGAATCATGAGTTTAATATGCCTTTTTCCAAATAAATACACTTTTTCCTAGTACTTTTCTGCATAAATAGTATAAATAGTAGGTTTTTGCATGAGCTCACATGCAGTTGTAGTATTTTGAGAGCAGTTACCTGGTAAGATGATAGAAATAATGAATAGAGCTTTTGCCACACCCCCTTTGTAGTCTTTAGTCGAATTTCTTTAGTGGATGACAGCCTTACAAATTAACTTGTACAGATTTTTGCAGTGTTAAACAAAAATGGAAATTAAATAATATATAAATAAATAAAAATGAAAAATTTAAACAAGTACTCATCATATTTAAGCCAGATCAGCCCTGTAGTTAGATCTGGCTTTTACCAACTGCGTTTACTCAGTAAGTTGAAGTCATACCTGTCTGTCACTGACTTTGAGTGTGTCGTTCATGCATTCATCACCTGCAGGTTAGACTACTGTAACCCCCTGTACTGTGGGCTGGACCAGGGCTCCATCTACCCTTTACAGTCAGTCCAAAACGCTGCAGTGCGCATGCTCATGGGCACCATGAAATATGAACACATTTCTCCTGTGTTGGCCTCCCTGCACTGGCTCCCCGTCAGCTTCAGGATTGATTTTAAGATTCTAATGATGTTTTTTAAACGTCTCCATGGGTTGGCTCCTCCTTATCTCTCTGAGCTTCTTTCTGTTCCCAGTAGAACTTTGAGATCAGATTTGCTGTAGCTGGTCCCGGACTGTGGACCAATCTCCTCTGTGTATTAGAACAGACCAATCGTTAAATATTTTTAAATCTTTGTTGAAAACTCATTTGTTTGCACTGGCTTCTAACACAAGCTGAGCGGGACACTTGTATCGTATTGTTCTATCATGTTTTTGCATGTTTTGTTTTATAAAATTGCACTTTATATTGCCTTTGTACAGCACTTTGGGCAGCTGTGGTTGTTTTTAAATGTGCTTTTTAAATAAATTTGTCTTGACTTGTGCACATGTCTAGCTTTATATGTCTGCCGTGCATGTCTCCTCCCCATCAGTATGCTGTGTGCTCTGCCAGTCTCTCAGAAACATGGCCATTCAGCTAAAACTCAGAGGTCCAAATAACAGTGGTGCAGCAGTCATTTTATGTCCACTGAACGAATAGGGTCCATGAATATCCAGAGGGGAGAGAGGGGAGCGAGAGTGGAAAAGGAGGGAGGAAGAGGAGGGAGTGGAGGGTGGGAGGAAGAGGAGGGAGGGGTGAGGAGTGCTGATGTCAAGATGAAGTGGTTAATTGATGATCATGATTATTTAGGTAACAATATAATCATACCAACTTTCAGATGACGTCACAACATTCAATAGGCCAACACTATTTAATACAGATGAGGGCAGCTAAAATGAAATGTTTGTTGTTATACAAGAATTTCATCAGTCTAGTCACTAATAGAAATGTTCAGGTTCAACATTTGTGAATTTACCTTTTGGATATTTCATGGTAGTGTACAATGTAATTAATAGGATAAATCTGCCCCTTGCCCCCATCTGGGAGAGTGACATCATCACATCCTAGAATCAGAAAACCACCAATAGATAAAAATGGAGTCTATCTTTTGAGTAACCCTACATCAGACAATACGAGGTTAATCCAACAAAAAAAAAAGTATTATTTGCGGTTTAAGTATCAGATAAATATGAAATGTTTGCTCTTTTTGCATCCGTATAAACGATATACTCCATATATTAAAATGTTGCATATTTTGAAAACAACATTCTCAATTTCCTTAATTTTCAATGACCCATAGACCTCTTCTTGAGAATTTGGGGCAAACATTTGTAATTTCAAATCACTATACACTCCAAAAAAGTAAACTTAAATTGCATTTTGTCTGCTTATGTCACATTAACCTTATTATCATCCAGAAAGTTATATTTGATAAGGATTTCGCTGTTGGTTAGTGTCAATAATCGTGAGTAATCTTAAAACGATTAAGCTTCCTTTCACAATAATCTTAACACTACAATTTGATACTGTGAAATCTTCAATGAGGAGGACGTGGAGGTGGGTGGGTGAGTGATCCTGGTTCAGAGGAGAATTCAAAGTCCACTCAAACTCTGAGGGCTCTAGCTGGTCCGCTCAGAAATGAAGAGCCATTTGACAAGTGAGTTTGATCATAACGATATTATTTTGAAGAAAGTGACACAGGCAGCCCATCGATCAGTCAGGACGCTACAGGAAGTCAAATTGTGGTGAAGATTGCATTTTAAAGTCATTTTCATTCAGGCCCAGCTCTGAGGATATATGGAGTCGACACACTGCTGCATGTTCGATCGAGGTAGAAACGCTCCCTGTTTACTGCAAATGTATAAGGAACTGCATCGGGCAAGACACCCAGTTTGCCTTTGTATTGCTGGGTTTCAAATGACATTCAATAATATTTAATACAGATGGGGGCAGCTAAAATTAGTATTGTTAAAATGCAGATTTTTGTTGTAATACAGTGAGTTCTTGGGCCTAGTTAATTAGAAATAGAAATGATAAGTTCCAACATTTGTACTTTACTTTTTTAGCTAGTTCATGGCAAAGTACGACGTAATCAATAGGAAAACTGGCTCTTGCCCCCCATCTAGGAGTATGACGTCATCACACTCGAGAATCTGAAAACCACCAATCAGAGCGCAGAGTGTGAGTGAGGGATCTATGGCGCAGATTGGCAGCCTTGCTTCAGTCAATCTGCCCCAGGGCACCTGTGGCTAGAGAAGTAACTGAAATGTAAAGGGTGTTTAAAGATGAGGCACTGTTGTAAATTAGTACATTTTGTGTTTTCCGACAAAGAGTATATTGTAAAAGCAGCTCTTTGTGACAAAATGTGACATAATGAAGTATTTTTATTTCTTGTCAAGTAATCGTCAGAAGCAGCGCTCTGATCGACTGTGCTTAGACTATCCACCCAAGTTTTACTTTGTTGTCTGAAAAAAGCCGTTTACATGCTCGAAAAAAATGCATGTGGATATTAATAATGTGCCAAAGGGTTTGTGAGAACTATGGATGAGTTACACATTTAAATACCCACTTCTCCCTTCTGTTGTGTGAAAAAAGTACCTAAACTATCCAAAAAGCTCTACAGACACTATCTAAAGTTCAGACATGCCTTCTCATTCATTGTCTTTTTTCCTTATGTTTACCACTTTCTACATTTTAGACACATGCGGAAGACATCAAGTATATGATGCAAGATATATGGAATTATGTAGCAAAGAAAAAAGTGAAATAACTTTTATTTTTTATATGTTATACTCAAATCCTCAAAGTAGCCACTCTTTGCTTTGTTGACAGTGTTGCAAACCCTTGGCCTTCTCTCAATGAGCTTCTTGTTAAAGACTCCTGAACTGATTTTCACTTCACAGCTGTGTCCTGTCAGGGTCAAGAAATGCCAAAAGTGCAAAGCAGTGATCCAGGCAAAGGGGGAGTTTATTTTTGTTTACTACATTCCTCATGTGCTCATTCATAGCTGATGCCTTCAGTGAGAATCTACAATGTAAATAATCATGGAAACAATTGGAAGAAGAAACATACATTAGTGTAGTATCCAAACTTGACTGGTTGTGTATATCTGTATGTATTTGTGCGTATTTGTGTGTATTTGTGTGTATTTGTATGCGCCACTTGGCTTCATTTGTGTCGATGACATTTGGGTTTGATTCTGTGGAAATAGATAGAGTTCTTTGTATTGATCGCTCTGTAACGAACCGTCTGCTCCTGTCTGTGCATATAGATTCATTTGACAGTCTGCACCTGCCTGCTCCTGTCTGCTCCTGTCTGCTCCTGCCTGCTCCTACCTGCACATGTTTAATAGTGCTCTGTATAGATTCATTTACAGTCTGCTCCTGTCTGCACCTGCCTGCTCCTACCTGCACATGTTTAATAGTACACTGTATCAATTCATTTACAGTCTGCACCCGTCTGCTCCTGTCTGCACCTGCCTGCTCCTGCCTGCATGTTTAATAGTGCGCTGTGTTGATTCATTTAACAGTCTGCTCCTGTCGGTACCTTTCTGCTCCTGCCTAGTGATGGACAATAACAGTGATTTCTGTTTAGATCCAATACCAAGCAATACTATGGCAAATATCTCCTCCTTTCGTCTAGCTGCTCCTGCCTGCTCTTGTCCTACAGTTCAGTAGTGTAACACTCCTTTAAACTGTCTGATGCCGTGTGCTTTTGTCTGCTCCTCTGGCTCTGCTCCTGTCTTCTCCTACCTGCTGCGGACCTGCCTGCTCCTGTGTGCTTCTATCTACTCCTGTCTGCATCTTTCTACACCTGTCTGCTCCTGTCACACTCATTCAAATGTGCGCTTTATCACTCCTTTAAAATGCCCGATGCCTCTTGCTTTTGTCTGCTTCTGTCTGCTCCCCTCTGGCTATGCTCCTGTCTGCCCCGGCCTGCTCCTGCCTGCTTCTTTCTACTCCTTTACTCCTCTGCTTTCTCCTGTCTCGCATGTTCAGTGGTGCCCTGCATCCCTCCTTTAAACTTGACTGCTCCTCTATCTATGCTCCTGTCTCCTCCTGCTTCCCCCTGTCTGCCCCTGCCTGCTCCTATCTACACCCTTCTGCTCCTGTCTGCTCCTCTGGCTATGCTCCTGTCTGTTTTTGACCTGTCTGCTCTTGTTTGCTCCTCTGACTATGTCCCTGTCTGCTCCTGTCTCCTCCCACGTCTCCTATCTGCTCATGTCTACTCCTATCTGCACCCTATCTGCCTGGTCTTATCTACTTTTTCTGCTCCTGTCTGCTCCTCTGGCTATGCTCCTGTCTGCTCCTGTCTCCTCCCACCTCTCCTATCTGCTCCTATCTGCACCCTACCTACCTGCCCCTATCTACCTCTGCTGTCTTCTATCTACTTCTGTCTGCTCCTCTGGCTATAGCTCTGCTCCTGTCTGCTCCTCTGCCTCTGCTCCTATTGACTCCTCTCACTCTGCTCCTCTGGCTCTGCTCCTGTCTGCTCTTTTGGCTCTGCTCCTATGGCTCTGCTCCTGTCTGCTCCTCTGGCTATGCTTCTGTCTCCTCCCACTGCTCCCGTCTGCCCCTATCTGCACCTTACCTCCCTGCTTCTGTCTGATCTTATCTGCTCTTGCCTGCTCCTGTCTCCTCCTGCCTCTCCTGTCTGCCCCTGACCTGTCTGCTCTTACCCCTCCTATCTGCCCCTGACCTGTCTGCTCCAGTCTGCTCCTCTGGCTATGCTTCTGTCTCCTCCCACTGCTCCCGTCTGCCCCTATCTGCACCTTACCTCCCTGCTTCTGTCTGATCTTATCTGCTCTTGCCTGCTCCTGTCTGCTCCTGTCTCCTCCTGCCTCTTCTGTCTGCCCCTGACCCGTCTGCTCTTACCCCTCCTGTCTGCCCCTGACCTGTCTGCTCCAGTCTGCTCCTCTGGCTATGCTTCTGTCTCCTCCCACCGCTCCCGTCTGCTCCTACCCGCACCTTACCTCCCTGCTCCTGTCTGATCTTATCTGCTCTTGCCTGCTCCTTTCTCTCCCTGCCTCTCCTGTCTGCCCCTGACCCGTCTGCTCTTACCTCTCCTGTCTGCCCCTGACCTGTCTGCTCCTGTCTGCACATTTAATAGTTAGAGTTGTATTGATCCATTCGTCTGCCCTATATGAGCGGAGCCATTAGCGACAGTCTAGTGATTCTCCTTTGAGGTACCGCTCTTAGAGACATGTAAGTGCAGAGTAATGCAGAGGAAGTGGCGACAACACATCCAAATATGGTCTGATCTGTGGGTACATCCTGGATACCATTCGTTTTACCATTTAACAAGGGCACCTCTTTGAGTCAGGCAGTGAAGGTAGTGGCCTCCTTTACATCTCATTTACTATATTTACTCCATGGACCAGGCACCAAAATTAGACACACTGGTTATGGCAGAACGATGTGAGAAAAATCTAACTGATTTTTTCTGATAAGCATTGCAAGCACGTAATATGAACTGACAAACTAATACAAGAACATATGCAGAGGTCTAAACAGTGGAGGATGAAATGTTACTTAATTAAAAGTACAGATACAGAGGTAAAAATATACTCAAGTAAAAGTATCACATGAAAAATCTACTTAAGTAAAGGTATTACCTGTTTAAAACACAAGTGTTGTTCATTTGTTAAAGTGTTAAATGTAGAGATTCAAAAATGATACAGATTTTGGTCAGTCGTAGCAATTAATAATTCATTTTTCTTATGAATTTTGTGTATTTATTTTTGTTTCCACAAAACCGAAGCCTGAACTAAAAAACTTTAGTCAGTGTGTTACCACGAACATGGTCAAAATAACCCCTCAAATCATACGAAAGGTACTTTTTACTTTTCAGTCCAGTTAAAAAATGTAGTGGAGTAGAAAGTACAGATACCTCTCCCAAATAATAGTAAAGTAAAAGTAAAAAGTGTCTGCTGTAAAATGTTTTAGGTGTCTCTACTTTACTCAAGTAAAGTTCAGATACCTAAAAATTCTACTTAAGCACAGTACTTTATTACTTTTACTTCGTTAACTTCCACAACTGTGTCTAAACTACAGGGTTAGAAGTTTTTATGCAGAATGAGACAGAATATTTTGTTGTTTGTGGAGGAAATTATGGTAGCTCATAAATTGAGGCCTTTGCGATTTGCTAATTGCGTCCTTTAAAATTTAGATTCATGATTGTGATTTGCTCCCATATTTTGGTATCACTCAAGGTGGCAACAAAATATCTAAGCTTTTTATTGTGCTGTGATAGACTTTTCTGAGTTTCAGCGGTATGACAGTTATGTAGGTGAAGTGTCTTGCCTAAAGACACGGCAACAGTAAACACTAGAGCCACTGCCAATCTGTAGCAGTTGGTATTGCCAGCGGTCTCCCATCCGAGCACTAACCAGGCCAATCCCTGCTTAGCTTCAGAGATCAGACAAAATCTGACATTTTCAAAGTGAATTGGCCTTTACCTTCCTCCACCTCAATTCAACAGCTTTGAGATAGTGTTGGGAGGTCACACATGGACTCACTGACCAGTCTTATATTATAATGGTCTATCAGATGTGAACTTCTTCAGAATTCACCCGCCATTTTAATGTACTGCTTTAGGGTTGTCAAAAGGTCACGATAATTACTATATCGACTCATTTTTGGGGGTGAATATTTATCGTGGGTACTTTTTCTTAGGACTAGTGCGGAACTTTTTGTTATTTTTCTGTTCTAGGATGAGATTTGAGCTATAGAAGATTTAATACATTTCTTATAGATTCAAAATAATCACTAAAGTGTTTCATTCTGCTTTTTATTTACTGCATTTTGTGTTTTTTAACCATATTATACATTTGGAATTGCTTTAGGTTTCTTGTGTCAGTTTCAGTATTATCGTTTATCATTTATATTTTCTTCAGCAATATATCGTACTTCAAAATTTGTCACTGGGACAGGCCTAGTTGTCAAAAGTAGAAAATCAGATACTAATCAACGCTAAAACTAGTATAGAAACTAGATACTCATTTGAGCAAGTATCAGTACTACAAAAGTCAAAAGTCAGAGGACAGAAATAAACCTGAATAGCTTTAGAATGATCTTGAGCTGTATCAGAACAAGTATAAGACACATAGACTAGTATATGACCACTTGGAACCCTATGAATAGCTTTAGAATGATCTTGAGCTGTATCAGAACAAGTATAAGACACATAGACTAGTATATGACCACTATGGAACCTACTTGGACGACTGAGGGATTACACAGATATAAGAAAATATCATTCTATTGTCTAAATTAAGAGTGTTTTCATCATCATTGTGGTATCGGAATCGGTATTGAGTATCGAGTCTGTTCCTTAGTGCTGAAATTGAGTTTGACATTTTAGTATCGTGACAACACTACCACACTTACATTCTTGCTACATCCTGCATTGCTAAATATGCCAAATTAGTTGTAACTCCAAAGGCTGCATAAGTTTTAGCTGTGCCCTTAGCTTGTCCATATACAGACTAAATGGACTGATCTCAACATGTAGTTTGTCACTGGGAAATCAACAAGAGCAGCTTATGAGAAAAACAACATTAACAAAGCCCGGGAGCTGTTGAGTGTGGAGGTGAGGTGAGTACAGGCGACCCCTCATGTGGCTTGCATTTTAATTGGGCTGTTTGCAGGAAAGACGTTGTTCTATGACACAAATGAAGCATGAATTTAACCAGAGAGACTGTTTCCCCTTTACCTTGCCTGCTCCTCAGCCAATCAAATCTAAAGACATTCATATTAATACTCTCTCCGTCGACTTTTTCAGTTCTGTGTAACAAAGGATGCCATGATATCAATTTTTATGCTTACTATGAGTGAAATCCTTAATTTACGTTCACTGTCTAATACCATTCCTTTAGTGTTTGACAAGCTTTAATGAGTCAAACCTTCTGAATTAAAAGTTAAAAATTAAACTTTTAGCTAAAAATATACTAAAATAAAAGCATAT
>KN485520.1:28893-39276 GCA_000787095.1 Periophthalmodon schlosseri | reverse complement strand
GTTAAAGGTTGCCGACCCCTGCGCTATATAGTATTTTTTTGGCAATAAAAACAGTGTAACTGACTAAATGCAAGATAATTTAATGTCATACTGTGGAATATTCCGGGCAAGGTAACATCTAACCTTGCACAGCAAGATTTATTGCGATATTTTAAATCACTGGGATTGGGTCTGGTCACCAGTGCTGAGTGGACCACTCGCAGTGCAGCATTGTGGTTTGGGTGAAATACTAAAGTGAAATACCCAAATGAGCCAAAACAAACATGGTCATGGCAAAGGATGTACTTCAGCTCATTTGATCAGAATTACAGACCATTTTGTTTGTGCAAGGGGAAGAAGTTTGTGCATTCATAGACAGGGAAGATGTCTTTGCTTTTCTCTTCACTGGATGTTACAAAAGTTTGATTTCTTGGCTTGTTGCGCTGCTGTGTGCTCAACCAATGAGCTGATCACTGCCAACCAGTCGTCCCAGATGATACTGTGTACAACTCAATGATACACATATCAGTTTGGCGTTAACCAGGTTAATAACATCAGCTGGTGGACCAGAAGAGTTACATAATACAACCTGTGATAGCACTCGGCCAGGACGTGTATCTCATCTGAGTACAATATAATTACATGTTGTAACAGGTTATTAAACTGTGAATTGCATTGTACTTGATGAGGCAAATAAAGTGCATCATGGGTAGGGCATTGTTTGTGTTTGGTGTTATTCATTTCTCATACCTTTCTGCAAAGTAATTCACTTGTTTCAAACAGGAGCTCGTCCTTACATACAGAATTATTTATCGTTTTTTTGAGTAGTGACTATGACAGTGCACTTTACACACCAGCAGACACAGAGAATCCTGCCTCTTTGCATTGGTGCACAAAGATGAAAATCACATTCTGTCATAACACATCCGCTATTTAGTATTCTTACCAGCTGTGCCACCATTTTGAATTCTCTACACATGCACAGTCCCAGAAACCCCATGTAGTTCTGTGTGCAGAGGCAGCAGTTCTTCTGGCTCATTCCAATATCTATTTTTAATTTGCCTTTGCATAATTTCCCCCATATCCAGAAAACTACTACAGTGGCGTGGATGTGCTACTTTCTTTATTGGCAAATATTAACACCGGCACTCCCCCTTTTCCAATCCATTCCTACACGTTTTTTCCTGCCCGGAATGCAAATAGAAATCTCCATTATTATGTTGCAGTTTTCTCGCACTCAGCTTTACTAGCTCCTCTCCAGCTTTTATCCTGCTAATTAGCTACAGCGCGTACAACAGAGAGGTCTACAGCAATTCCACTTTGGCAAACTTTGCAACGTCGCAATTAACGTGTCTCTGATTTGGCATCGTTAGCTTTGACGCTAGAGAACTAATTGATAAAAGAGGTACAGAAAAAGGCTTTTTGTCAAATCTTTGCTACACCACAATTTTAAAGGGACAGACTGTACTGTTTTTAAGTGTGGAAAAACAGAACTAGCTCATTTTAAACAGTTTGCAGTGGTCCAAAGCTATTCCTCACTTACCTTTTGCATTCAGAGCATTCTTAATTATTCACTGCAATGAGTTTATAAATGTTTTTTCGCAGTTTTCAGAGACCAGAGCAGACTTTTTCAGTCACGGTAATGATAACAGGCACTTTCTGATTATTGGACAATGAAACGCCCTATCGTTGCAGACTAGTGGTGATGCGATACTACAATTTCAAACTCAATTTCTATACAAAAGAATAGACTCAACACTCAAGGTTCCGATACCAAATAAAAACACTTTTTATTTAAACAATAAAATTTGATTTTCAACATTAAACCGTAGTACTTTTTTTAAATATATATTACCATGTGGTCTTATATCTGTGTAATTCCTCAGTCGTGCAGGTAGGTTCCATAGTGGTCCGTGGGCGTGTACTAGTCTATGTGTCCTATACTTGTTCTGATACAACTCAAGATCATTCTAAAGCTATTCAGGAAAGACTCATTTCTGTCCTGTGAATGTGACATTTTTTAGTATTGATACATGCTCAAATGAGTATCCAGCTTCAATACTAGTTTTAGTAACGATGTGTATCTGATTTTCGGTACTTTTGGCAACCCTTTTGCAGACAGCACTCAGTGGACTTATTTTGACTTCAAGAACTGCTTATGCGATATATCTGTACTGGGGCAAGACAAATTTTGCTCAAATACATGGAAAAAATCTGAAACAGAGCCTTAAATAAAAAGCTATTCAAGTGTCCATTTGATAACAATAGTATGTTTCATCTGTGTTGGATAGGATCACAAACTAGTTAGAGCACACGTTTATGCCCCTCTAGGTTTACCCGATTTGATCTGATTGCATTTGAGCCACACTCCTATCTGGCTTTGTTCATCTCGAACTCCAATTTGTCAGGACAGTATTATAAGATGATTTATGGTCCGGCATTACACAGGCGAATGCATTTGGAGGCAGGGGTCAGAAGAATGGGGCAGCAAATTGTTGTTTTGCACCACACTGTGCAGTAATGTTCCCATGCTATAGCTAATATGCTCGATGTATTGATACGTTGCAGCTGGAAGAGTCTCTCTGGAATGTAAAGGCATTTGGGACTTGTGCTGCAAAACGAAGTACGTTTATAGCTAGTAGAAGTGACGACAGCATAACAGCAGCAGCATCTAAACGTTCAAACGATGAATTAAAAGCAAACTATTGTGAGTAAAAGGGCTGTATTTTGTGATTGGCAGCGTAGCGGCGGCTCAGAGGGGAAGAGAGTAAAACAGCTACAGGACAAACAAGAGCATTCTGTCTGAGGGGGGGGTCTTCAAACGGTAAGACGGGCTTTGTTAGTGTCATATGAACCATCTCGCACTCAGGACTAAACATGGGGAATCAGCGTTTCAGTTTTTTGCAGCTAAAACCTGGAACGGTCTTCCTGAAGATGCGCGACAGGCCTCTACTTTGACAATGTTTAATTTCCAGGCTGAAAATGGTTCTGTTTAGCTGTGCATATGACTAAAACGTTTTTATTCTGCACTCTTCTCTTCTAATGTTAATTTTATGATGATTATTTGTAATCATTTATGGTTTGATTTGTTGTATTGTGCTTTTTAATGTCTTTCTTATTCTGTAAAGCACTTTGAATTACTTTGTGTACGAATTGTGCCTTACAAATAAACCTGCCTTGTCTTTTACTAGAGTCCACAGTGAGTAAAAATGCAAGTGAAGGGTGGAGGAGTCATGGGGAAAACACCAGGCCCAGATGCATCTTTTGCCTGCAAATTATAGGCTATTTAATATTAACATTACGACTAGCTACGGGCATTATGTGATTAAGAGCTGAAACAATAATGCACTATTGTATTCACAGCCTCTAAAATACACCAGGAGATCGCAAATAATATCAGCTCTGTTCAGACCCCCTGCTTTGAGAGTTTTTGTTACATTTTCTTATGATTCTTGCTAACACTACAGCCAAAGTCTTGATTTGCCTTTGGAGGGTTATGTACAAGAATTTGCCGAAAAGACAATTCAAGACAAAAGTTAAAGGGCCCATATTACGGTATTTTCTGATCTATGTTATAATGGTGTTTCCTCATCACAAACAGACCTGGAGTTGTGTTTTGATTCATTCACACGTTTAACACACAAACCCTGCATGTTTAGGCTGAGTTCTTCTCTCAAACAGAAAACACTCTGTTCCACCTTATGATGTCATGTGGTAATACAGGAAGTGCTCCACTGTGTTTATAAACCATTCACCTTCTACTGAACAAATGGTAAAACGTAGCAGTTAACTTGAAAACTACCGCTTCGTGACATCACAAGGTGGAACAGAGCATTCTGAGCTTTGGAGATGTAGACAGAGTAATAATAAAGGATTAATCAAATATGTGAATGAAACAAAACACAACTCCAGGCATGTTTTTGAGGAGATAACAGCATTACAACATGGTTTAAAGCTCACAAGAGTCCATTTTGTGTCATATAGGACCTTTAATACAGAACACATAACACATTATTTTATTTTTATTTTAGAATATTTTATTTCAACCAATAAAGTCACCTGGACCTGAGTATGACAAGCAATTGAAGGGATATTTTAAACACAAGATAGACACAAGTTTAATGGCAAAATGCTTTGAAGCAGGAGTGGCTTTAGTGCATACTGTTTTTGTATCCTTGAGCAAGACACTTCAAGGCGGGGCTGATTATGCAGATATGCGGGCTTGGTTAAAGACCCATGTCGTACTGTAAAAAACAAGCACTGAACAAAATAATTGACAGCTCAGCCTCATTGTAAGAATTTACCAGATCATTATTCCTAGAAACATTAATTTATTTTTATTTTGTACAATGAACACATACATCTGTCATGCTTTTTTGATGTCATGTCCCTGCAGTGATATTAGCATGTGGGGCGAAGTGCAGATTAGCTTGTGCTCCAGTGCATGCTACCAGATGTGCACAACAGCTGCACATGGATCTGAAAAGACATGGGGAAAAAAAGAAGGCGTTCCCAAACTCTGAGCAAAATCATTCCAAACAGATGGAATTTGTAATGGAATCTTTGATGAAACCGGATGTAAATGAGAGATCTGCAGAGACTGTGCTCCGGAGTGAGAACATGAAAACATTTGTTAAAAAGAATCAGTAGAGCAGCGCAAAATCCACCAGCAGCTCGGAGATAATTAGAGAGCTCCCAGTCCAACCTGATACTGCGACAATCACAGATCTGTCTGGCCTTAAGGCGTGTGCATCTGCCACACAGAGCAGGTGTAGCATATGTGGTCTTACTGTTTTGTCAATTTCACCAAAAGCCCATTTTATTTGATAATAAGATTGTACCTAACTTTAGTTTGGGCTGTTTTGCCAGAGGCCTTTATTTTGACAGTGCCATTACTTCCTGTGGAGTCACGTGGCTCCTTATTCCTTTAGTTGCTATGGAGAAAGCAGAGCAGAGGTAAGCATCAGATTTGCTCTTGTGATTTAAGTGGAAAATGTTTAACTGAAAATTCATATTAGTGATATTCATACTTTTTTCATGATTTATAAGGTCTTAGCCGTTGTTCCTGTTGGTAAAAGATGTGTGAAATAACGTTTTATGTAGAATACAGCACTTAAAAAAATTTACTGTTTTTGAAGTGAACCTGGGCCAGCGAGCACAATCTTTCTTTATCTCTCTGAAGACGTGTGTGGAACTGTGAAACCTGGAGTGGCTGTATTCTGATATTGACACAGGTGTGTGGGTATTATTTTGTACACCAACACTAAATGGATTTCCTTTTTTATACTACTGTAATTCATATGACTTAGTTGAGTCGGCTCTAAAGACTTGAACTCTATCTGCAAATAGATGCGCATTAGTCCTGGACACATCTACAGCCTGCTCGTCCATGGGAGTGGATCTCTCCTTCACTGTGGTTCTCCTAGGTTTCTCTTTTTCCCACTGGGTTTTTTTGAGTTTTTCCTTGCCGAGAAGGAGGGTCTAAGGACAGGGGATGTTCTGGGACAGTTATCCATTTGCTTGTTTCATTGTTGATTTTCTAACTTTCAGTTGGTTAAATCAATTCTCAAGTTCAGCCCAAAGAGGCAACTACTGTTTTTATAAACTGCTGACTTTATAAAAATAAATTGAATTGAATATGATGTTTACCTTTTGTACATGATTTACTGTTCATTAAAAAAAAAAAAATGCCATGACCTGGGGATTTATCTGTAAAAAAAAAAAACGATCTGTTTTTTTATCTGTAAAAAAAAAAACTATACAATCGTACTGTAAAAATATATAAGGTTTGAGGAAAGCATAGGGGAGACGTGTGTGAAACTGTGAAACCAGGACTGGCTGTATTCTGATATTTTTGTTTCACGCAGTAACTATCCAGAATGACAAACCCCTATGTGAAGACAATGTGCTGTACTGTGGAGAGCACACAGTTCTTGTCTGAAAATCAAATGCTCAGCATAAATGAGGTTGCTTATCTATTTCTGCCAAAATGTGGTTATATGTATGCTAATTTTTATTATTAATTATTCATGAATTCATTATAGCTGCAAAGTTTTAGTGCCAATGTTGTCCCTGAACGTCTCGTAGCCCCCTGTTGGCACCTATTCAGTTCTTTGACCTGCTGTAAACTGGAACAAGGGTGGTCTGACAGGTTTTGGGGCAAAGATGATTTGAATTTGGTTGTTTACAGGACTCGGAGGTCTCTGTGCATGTAAATGTAGTGACCGTGGTATCGCTACTAGGCAACACATACAACCGTTAAAGCTCTAACACGATTTTCTAGGGTAGCTTAAATAGTGCTCTTGTCCTTGCCCTTGGTTTTCACACATTCCACAGCGAATAACCGAAAGTAATTTATATGGATGAAGAAAACGAAAGCAATAGAAAAGGTCTGAAAAACGAAAAGTCCCATTTTGTGGAAGCAGAATGGAGTGTGAAATGTAGTGTAAATGAGGCTAAAACAATATCTGCTGGGACTGAAATGGCTATGAGCATGCATTACAGTAAAGGCTATTTGAATGCTGAAATGACCTGAATGGCTCTCTAAGGAGAACCTCTAACTCAAGAAGAATTCATTATAACAAATATTATCACACAGTTTCACTTTAAGACCTTAAAGACGGGGTATTACACTTCTATGGGGTATTAACTGCTAACACATAAATTACTATATTCACCGAAACACGACGTATTAACATGTTTTATAAGCTTCACTGTGTACCCCTTTCCTTTGCTCTCCGCACTACGACGCTCCGTCTTCAGAGCACTACCACAGCATAATCAGCGCGCATCCCGCTAATGAAACTACTGCACATCGCATCAGGTTTGTCAAGTTGTTGTGTACCTTATGTTGTGTATCATGCTTTTGTATATTTATGGAGAATAGTTGTGTGGGAGCATGGGTGACGTAGACTTGTGGGCTGAGTACTGGACACAGTCTTACAGCTAACCCTAAGGAGGGTTCGAATAGGACCCGGGAGAGGCCGCTAAAATACTCAAACGTGCACGGATGACTTCTAAAACCTCTTCAGGCATGTTTTCAGTGAGGTAACACTGTAACATGGTTGAAAGCTAAAATAAATAAATAAATAAATAAAAATGCATAATACCGCCTCTTTAATATCTTTCTATACAAATTGGCACATGTACAAGAAGTTTCCTTTCCTTTAAGTAGTTCAAATATAATATTTGACAACTGCACAGATGAGAGATTACTCATTTCACCAAAATGTAGTTAACATCAATATAGTTAAGATTTTACAGATTTTGGTGAAGTTTATAATGTTACTTCCTGGTTGGACATGGACATGCACAGATGTCATTTCATTGCAAAAAAGCAGAATAATTATGATTAGACTAATAAAAATAAATGACAAAACCTTAATTTTGTTAAATGAAGGTTGAAACTGATGTAAAACTATTATAAATATTTATCCCACCAAACCAAGTAGTAGTTGGAAAATATGAAATATGAAAACCTGCCATATGCACATAAAGCTTGGCAGTATAGTAACATGTGTAACTGTACTCACTAGAGATCGACCGATGTGGGGTTTTCATGGCCAATGCCGATACCGATTGTTTAAATTCTAGAGAAACTGATGACTGTTAAGCTCTGACAATATTTTTGGGCAGAGATGTAGGTCTAATTTTGGTACTTTTCCCCAAATTAACTCATTTAAATTCAGTACAAACTCATCCACGACCTTGATTTTCTACAAACTGGATAAGTGAGCAGTGTGGGCACATTTTACCCTATTTGGAAGTGTTCAAACAGCTTTATGCATGTAGGCAGCTGGCTGGCTCGGACAAAGTATTGGCCTCTGCTGGAGATTTAAATTGTGACTAAACGCCTAAACCCCTGCGACAACCACATTTTAAATAGAGCTGCTAAACTGAGCAGTACCTGGAGGACTAAAGGGGAGAGGGAGGGGGAAGGAGGAGTGGAGGGGTCCGGACAAATGAGGAACAGTGTGGTTGGTCTAACGGGTACGCACACTTCAAAGTCTGCCCCTGCAGGTAGGTATTCGTAATCAGAAACACCTGGCTGTAATCAGGGCAGTCATGTGTGATGTCACCAAGCACTTAACATAGCAGGACACACGCATTTTGAAACATTTTTGACTAGAAAGCTGCAAATATACCTAGCTGCACTAAAATTACCCCCAAGAAAGCACTAGAAACATTAAACAATGCTATTAAAACACCATATACATAGTTTACTAGCGGAAAAAAGTTGAGTGTTTAGCGTTTAGTTCCATAAGTGATGCTGCTAAAAGTGCTATGTCTAGTTCTCACCTCAACTGCTGCATAAACTCCACCGTCCTCATATCATCATAAACATCTGTCCTAATACGTCGACAGTGCAAGATACAGTTCTGTTTGTCCAGACTCCAATCACATCTTCAGGGGGTCAAAAGTGCGTGGTAGTATCAGAGGAGGTGAAGGCTAAATCATGCTAATTTCTTTTCTCCGATGAGCGGGATGGACAAGCGTTGGCCATAAGTTTTCTTTAATAATGTGAGTGAAGGCAGCTGCAGCCAAGGCAGAGTCTGGTGTCCAGCTGGCTGAGGAGTCCAGTTCGCTCAGAGGGTATGGAGACTCCAGACTGACTCCTATGAGACACAGAGAACAAATGGTCCCATTAGAATTATGAGGTTATATCTGAAGTTGAGTTTTAGTCATTCATATATTCTAGTTCCTGAATACGGGCTGCATACTTTTAACTAAATGATGGTACTTTTTGAGGTTTATGTGAGGAAAAAAAAAAAAAAAAAATCCAGATTCCATTGTGCTCTTCAAGTGGTCAGAACTTTAAAGGGTCTATATTATGCTATTTTCTGATCTATGTTATAATGTTGTTTCCTCATTAAAAAAACATTCCTGGGGTTGTGTTTTGTTTCATTCACATATTTAACACAAGTCCTTTATATTTAGGCCGAGTTGTTCTCTCAAACGCAAAACACTCTGCTCCACCTTGTGATGTCAGGTAGTAATACAGAAAGTGCTCAACTGCGTTTTTAAACTCCATACATCTTCACAAAAATCACCTGGATAATTTCAGCCCTGGAATTTCAACTCACTACTGAACTAAAGGCAAAAGTGGGCTGTTAGCTTTAAAACGACCATAGTAAAAGAAAAATATAAAATCTGTCAACTGGACAAAAGGTTGTAGGAGTGAAGACATTTCGCTGCTCATCCAAGCTGCTTCTTCAGTTCTGGCAGATCACTTGGTGGACACTTCCTTATATCTATCTGAAGGGAGGAGCTAACTACAATGAAACTAAAAACACCTATTGTTTACAGTTTCTGTTTAAAACTACCACTACATGACACCACAAGGTGGAACAGAGCATTTTGAGCTTTGGAGATGCAGACGGACTAATAATCCAGGATTACTCAAACGTGTGAATAAAACAAAACACAACTCCAGGTATATTTTGTAAAACATGTGAAAATAAAACAAAACACAACTCCAGGTATATTTTTGAGGAGGTAACAACATTATAACATGACTTAAAGTTCACAAGAATCCATTTTGTGTAATATAGGAGCTTTAAACCTCAATATCAGAACTACCAGAATGCAGATAGAATTTACAATTCTAAGTGGGTGAAATGGTAAAGGTTTCTCAGTATGTGGGATTTAACAATGGAAAATGGGTACAAAATTAAACGAGGATATATCATTATTATTACACATATTATCTTCACAGCATAGATGAGGACACTGGGGATGTTTGTGTAGTGGAACATCTGCAGCAGCAATAAGGAACGTGTTTAATAACCTCCCAAAGAAGTATAAGTACACTGCACAATTACAATGGTGTCAAAAAACTATGACACAGCTCTGGGTGGTATCCAGAGTCTGAGCTGCAGAGGGTCAACAGGACTGGAGACAGTGCAGGCACCTGTAGAGCTTCTGCAGTCTCCCAGTCGGACGTACTGAGGTCTCAATCTCACATTAGTGAAGAAATCGTACTTCTCAATAGACATGCATTAAATTGATTGTGTAACTTTTCTGGTGGGGGTTGGTCTCCTTGGAACATTCCACAGTATGGCATATATATCCATCTCCATGGAGACAAGTAGGTGACGCTACTAGGTCTTCCATCAGTTTACCCCAGGAAACTGTGGTTACAAAAGTAGCTTACTGAAAAAATGGATAATAAGTAGCATTTTGAAAAGCTTTTTGAGCCTGTAAAACACATTATAATGATATTGGATTATTATTATTATCAAGTCACAGGTCTGATCTTTGTATAGGTCACCCTGCTCATAGTAAGAACAGTCTTCTATGCACTTTTAATTGAGTTATTTCCATCTGGTTCTCCATAGTATGGTTTGATAACATCTCCATAGAGGCCTGCAGGTGGCAGACACTTGACCAGAAAAGTTACAAACC